>JAQPPZ010009518.1:0-135000 GCA_028583015.1 Wollemia nobilis
GAGCATCAGCCACAATATTCTCCTTTTCCTTTTTGTACGTGATATCATAATCATAGCCCATGATTTTAGACACCCACTTTTGTTGGTCAGGTGTGGCAACTCTTTGTTCCAAAAAATATTTGAGACTTTGATGGTCGGTTTTGATGGAGAAGTGATGCCCAATGAGGTAAAGTCACCAATGTGCGACTGCATGCAATATGGCTAACATTTCCTTAGCATATATGGATTTCCCTAGATTATGATCAGAGAGTGCCTTGCTAGTAAAAGCCATTGGTCATCCTTCTTGCATCAATACTGCCCCAATACCATGACCAGAAGCATCACTTTCAATGAAAAATGGTTTAGATAAATCTGGTATGGCTAAGACGAGAGTGGTGGTCATAGCATGCTTGAGTTCAATGAAGGCTTGGTCAGCAGGCCCTATCCAAGTGAAGGAATCTTTTTTCAACATGGAGGTGAGGGGGGTAGCTATCTTCCCATAATTGCAGATAAATTTGTGATAATAGCCTATAAGCCCTAAAAATCCTTGAAGTCCCTTGAGGGTGTGAGGTTTCAGCCACTCTTGAACTACTTGAATATTCTTAGGGTCAACCTTGATGCCATCCTGTGAGACAATGTGTCCCAGATACTCTACTTCAATAAGACCAAAGGAAAACTTGGAAATTTTGACAAAAAGATGATGGGTGACCAATAGCTGTAAAGTTTGATCCACATGATGGAGGTGCTCTTCCCATGTGACTTTAAATCAAGATGTCATCAAAAAACACAAGGATGAATTTTCACAGAAAGGGCCAAAAGATGTTGTTCATAAGACTTTGGAATGTAGAAACATCATTTGTGAGACCAAATAGCATTACCAAGAATTCATAATGACCTTCATGAGTGCAAAAGGCAATTTTGGGGATGTCCTCATCCTTGAGTCGGATTTGATGGTAGCCAGAGCGGAGATCAAGCTTGGTGAAATACATGGTCCTGTGTAGTTCATCGAGTAATTCATCAACCACTAGAATAGGAAATTTATCCTTGATTGTAGTCTTTTTGAGTTCCCAGTAGTCAATACATAGGCACCATGAGCCATATTTCTTGGGAACAAGTAGGATAGGCGAGGAGTAGGGGCTAGTACTAGGCCGGATGACACCAACCTTGAGTAATTCCTATACCAATTTTTCCAATTCTGATTTCATGGCATGAGGGTACTTGTATGGCCTAATATTTGGTGGTGCACTACCCAAGAGCAATGGGATAACATGGTCATGAGAGCGATGTGGTGGTAGTGTAGTTGGTTCTGCAAAGACAACATCATGTTTGTGTAGAACTAGTTATAGGTCTGATGGAATTTCAGCCATTAGTGAAGTGGTTGGTTGGATGGAGAAGAGTTGTGTAATGACCCCACATTTTGATTTCTTTAGCACTTTCTCCATACGATTGGAACTAATGAGGTGAGGTGTTCCTATAGGGGAGCCCTTGAGTAAGTGTTTTTGTCCATTTTGGGAGAATTGCATCCAGAGTTCTGCAAAGTTCCAACTGATAGTGCCCAACATACTCAACCATTGAGATCCCAAAACCATATCACATCCTCCCAACTAGAGGGTAAACATGTCCTGCTTGAGTTCATAGTCCCCTATCCTAATCTTGACATTACGACATTTTCCTTTACAAGGTAATGTTCCCCCATTGGCTACCATGACCTCAAATGAATTACAAGTGTGGATATATCAATTTGTCTACTTAGCAACTCTAGGATCAATGAAGTTGTGTGTGCTACCTGAATCAATAAGGATGGTAAGACGTTGGCCCTTGAAAAATCCCACAAATTTCATGGTTTGTGGAGTGGTAATTCCTACAAGAGCATGGACTAAAATCTCTGCCTCAGACCCTTGTGTATATTCTTCCTGTGGAGAAGGTGTTTCAAGGGGGTCGTCATCCTCATCACTCTGGTTAGTGTTAATAGGTTCCTCAACATCTATCAAGAACGATATTTTGTTTGCACACTTATGTCCTTTAAAAAAAATTTCATCATAATTATAACATAAGCCTTGGGCACGACATGCATCCATCTCCTCTGTAGTCAGTCGCTTGGGTGTAGTAGGTTTACTATCCATTGAATTTTGGGTGCAAAAAGGAAATGAAGGTCGATTTGGAGAAAACCACGGGGGGCACCTTTGGTTTGAGAGTTTAGATTTTTCCAGATGGGCCAAAATGATAGCTTACATCATGGAATGTGGTTTCAACATCTTTACTTCAGCTTGGAGATCCCCTTTTAACCCACTAATAAAACAACTCGTGAAGAACCCTTCCGTCAATCCTCTTGTCTTATTGGCCAATTTTTCAAATTGAGTTTGGTAATCACGAACTGAGGATGTTTGTTGTAGTTTGTTCAAGGCCCCTGTGAAGTCCTCATACTCACTAGGCCCAAATCAGGTCAGTAGTTGGGACTCAAATTCCTCCCAAGAGAGATTTGGGTTGGAATTACGTAACCACTAGAACTAGTGTAGAGCCTTAGATTCCAAATTGAAGGAAGCCATCTGAACTCGATGATATATGGGAACATTATGAAGTCTAAAGAATTGATCAACCCTAAATAACCACCCATCAACATCCTTTCCATTAAATTGAGGGAAGTCCAATTTTGGCATTTTAAAGGATGGGTCATGGTCATTCCTTGTAGAGTTTTTAGCCTGGTGTTCTATTTTGAGTGGTCCCTTATGTAACTTGCTACCCATATTTATCAGTGTTTCTTCTAAGTGAGCACTAGTGGCCTCATGATCTAGACGAAGACCTTGGACCTCTTCCCTTATGGAGAAAATTGCCAAGTTCAAATTCTCAATGGCTTTGGTTAAGGAGTCCATCTATTCTAGCTCTTTTTGATGTCCACGGGTACCATAGGCCATTTTGGAACCTTTTGTGACCAGTTACTAAAATTAGAATTGGGTTTCAGGACTTACTATTTTTAGTAAGTTTCCAAAAAAGTGCTTTGGTGCTATATATCAAAATGATCAATTTGAAGAGGTGGTCACAATGAGCTACATCCCACAACACTACTTTTTTTTATCTCCTATTTTTTTGAGTCTAATGGTGTTTACATTTTTTTATTTTGAGCTACAGTGCAAAAGTTGGGTACTGGAGTACTATCTATAATTGGTCTCTAGTCACTCACTCACTATTTTTCTCAGCTTAGATAGTCTCTCTAACACTGCTTACCTCACTAGTCTGAAGATTATCTATATTCTGTAGGTTACTGTTATGACAGTTCTATTCTAACACTAAAAACTGCAGTCTCTGACCTGACTGTGCTGACCTGACTGACCTCACTATTATTGCCACTATAAATTTGACTATTATTCTTTAGACTATCATCTTAACTGTCACCCTCATATTATATCCCGAATCCATGCAATGTATGTTATTTTTTTGGTAGAGGATTCCTTTCTTATATGCTCACTTTTGGGAATTTGGAATGTAGGTTTACAAATAGGGAGTTTTGATTTGTGATTTTGTTATAGGTTGAAGTTTTAATAGAACCAGGGTATGCTAAGTAAAGGAGTATGTAACACCCATAGACCCTCTGTTATACCACAGTGACAAATAATAGTGCTTGGACCAATATTTTAGGCCACTACACAAGGAGGATTCCACCATACCCTTGAGCACACTATCTGCCTCTCTGACAGTACGGGAGGGTAATCATCTAGGATGTTGTGTCCCATGGACTATGGATGATACAAGGTCTAGAAGCTTCCTACTAGATAAAATTTTGTTAACCCTAGAATGGTCTCCCAATACACTCGAAGATGCGTGGGAGCTCAAGTCCGTGTACGAGTTTTGTATGAGGTCTAGGTATTGGAGCATGATTGCCCCTCACTTCACTAGATGTTGTATGGGCTATCTAGCTTAGCCAATAACGACAAATCCTTCGTGATATTTTAAAACCCCTCGGCACAAGGTTTCTACCTACTCAACTAAAAGGGACTATTTTTTTTTGTATTGGTATTTGTTTTTTTTTTTTTTATAATAGTAAAAAAATTTACATGAAAATAATAGAGGATTATACCTAACAGGCAAGAATCATTACTGTTGCAGCAAAACTTGGCCCTAGAAAGTGCTCTGATACCACTTGTTAGGATCCTACTATAAAATAAACTCAAATAAACACACTCTCACACAATTTCTTGGAAATAAACTCACATAAACATCATATTAATATTCAGAACAAAATACACATTATAATAGAAATTTGCATAAAGGAACAATCTCACAATAAGATAGAATCACAGGCCTCTTCAAGGGGGCAACCTCCTTCAACACTTCATTAATTTGCAAAAAGATGAATACATTGGTGCCTTCTTGGGTATTTAAAGAGTTCCCTTCCATGGTTGGCTTACATGCAAAATGCCACCTAGATTACATGCATAATGCCACCCAAATTACATGCATAGTGCCACTCGAATTACATGCACAATGCCACTCAAATTACATGCACAAGGCCACCTTACATAACCTATCTACCATGTGTTACATAAAAAGGGTGTCATTTGTCATAGGCACTATATAAGATAAAACTTAGAACATTACAAAATATTAATCATGGGTACTACCCACGTTATTTAGGAATTATTACATCATGGAATTTATTACATTAAGGGTTAGGATGGAATCCTAACAACAATTGGATATGAAATTAGATGGGTTACATTCGGTAGATATCATCCAACCTATTTCCATTTAGATATATTGTGGTTTAAACCTTAAACCTTTTTTAAAGAGAGGTCAAAGTCTTAACCAAGGAGAGGCCAAAGCCCTAACTATTGTGCTATAATTCATATTTATATTTTATGTTCGCATTATGTAGGTAAAGGAGACGTGAAGATTTTTTCAATAAATAAAATGTATTTTTATTGATTTAATTTGATTTTTATGTTTAATAATTTTTGTAACTAAATTTAATAAAAATTAAGTTTGTATATCAAATTTTAATTATATAATCAAGTGAAACAAAAAAATAAAAAATAAAATGCACAATTTACATTGTTGAAATAAAACAAAGAACCATACACAAATGTTATTTATTTACTTATTTTCATGTTCATAGTGTAAGGCCAAAATAATACTAGGACAAACTTAAAGATCCAAAATAATTTTAATTATTGAATATTGGTTTTAAATGAGTAAATGTTATTTATAATGCAATGTAAAGAGTGTAACAAATAAGAAACAAGTACAAAGCAATTGTATTATATTTCATACAATAATTATTAAAATATTATAAGCAAGTTTTATGATATTAGTAACTACATTTTATTGTAAGAGTAGACACCCAATTTTGCATGTTGATTAGCCATTAGATATATTGCTAATCATCCCTTGTGACCAATTTGACCAATTTTATCAAATTGCCCTTTTGTACCCAAATTTAAGGCAAAAGACATTATCAAAATTCTCATTTAAAAAATCAACCAAATCACCTTTAAATATCACAAAATTGTTACTATTGAAAATACCTTGATGAGAGATTTCTAATGAGTATAAACACGACTATGTTTGACTAACATTTGATCTCTCAAACCGTCCTTTTACAAAAGTACTATTCTACAAAAGTTTTGTATGGAATTCTATATGATACTTCTATACAACAATTATGTCAGCACGAAAGCATCACAACACTTTTGTGAGCCCTTGACATTTTTGTAAAGATATCTAAAAAGCTTTAGTTTTAGTAGCATAATTTCCAATTACTGTGAGATCCATCGATCTTGCATCCCATCAACCTGAATTTACATGTATTAAGAAAGAATTATCTAAAATTTCTAATCAAGATAGTGAACTAATCAATCACCCTCATTCAACTACCAATAACTCTATGTAATATTAAATAACTCTTAAATATGTAATGTAATTTACCTAAACTAGACACCTCAATTTGGAATCTATCACGACTACTACTTTCCAACCTTCACCTATGCATTATGGATCTTCTAAGGCTTGTAAAAATCATAAAAATCCCCTTTAGGGATCCAAAAAGAAAAATATGATCTTTGTAGGTATATGTTGGAGGAATTGCTATAGGAAGAGATAAGAAAATTCTTCTTTTAGGTCTATATTAGAGGAGTCACCATTGAAGGTTTTGGCCCACCATCACGTTATTGTTTTTGCATTCCCTTCATCTTTTGGAAAGCATTTAAGAGGTATTGGACAATTAGCATCCGAAGCATTCCAACAAGGATAGACCTTGATCTAGGATTTGAACACGTAACTCTTTATTTTGGTATGTCTCTAATTATAAGATAAATATTATTATATTTTAATGCATTTTCATTAATCTAAACCACAAAGGAACCTTGGGGTTTGATCTTTGAATCAAGAAAATCTACTATTTTAGATCAAATGTATAGCCCCAATGTGCTAACACATAATTTTTTCTCTACGTTCAGAGTATTTTTGAGGTTTGTAGGTTAGAACAAAAGCACCATAAAGTTACAATAGCATTGGAATTTTTTTGTAGGAGCATGAAAGTGTAAATTCATAGTATTTTTGTAGTGTCATACAGTTTTTTAGTATTGCAATATTTTTATAGTGTCACAATGCTTTTGTAGAAGCATAGTGCTTCTGTACAATCTTAGAAATATATATGAAATTCTAGTGTTGGCCTTTATCCTCAACCTCAAATTGGTGTTTTCAAATCATATAACATTTTAAATCGTTAAGTTAGGTATTGTGAGAATTTTTAAAAAGTGTAAAATCTTATGCAATAGGTTTTAAAATCACAATAGTTCTAAAATTTAGACATAAATATTAGGACTAGTAAGTAAACATCATTAATTTGTCCAAGTTTTGTGTTTAGTTACTTCGTTTAGTAACAAGAGTTTGTTTTGCATATAGATCTCAAATTTGAAAGCTTTTGCTTTGGACATAATAGCAAATATTTTATTGCATGTAGACATGAAAGAAATGAAGCATAATATGAGGTTATTTATAGTTTATTATATTAGTTTGCATAGCAATTTACAAGAAAAAGGAAAACAAATGAATATTTTTCTATCCCTTACAAAGGAGTGTCCTTGTTTTACATTTAAATTTGCATGATTAGGCACTAAATACCGTTGGCATGAAACAACATATTAGAATAGGTTACATTACTTGAAGATTTTATTTTCTTGGTTTACCACTTTAAAAAGTAAAAGAAATGATAGTTTCTTGTATCCATTCAATTTGAAAAAGTATGTAGGTCTAAGGATATTATTTTCTTGCATATTTTTTTCACATGCATCACATATTCACTCTCTTGCATTTAGGATAATTCTATAAATACCCTTGGTGAACTCATTTTTCCAAATAAATCCTCTTAAAACAAAAGCATCTAGTTCATAGGTGCTTGTCATTGATTTGAGATGTAGCATGCAGGGTCCCCAGTATTTTTTACCACATTCTTTGAGAATCCAACATGAATACTATGTGGGTCCTAAACCTTTTTCCTAATACTTGTCTTAATCAAACATAATAATTTATCACACTTTTAATCAAGACCACCTAAAGTTGTTTGCTTAGATTAGATCATATTAATAAAGATAACAAGAATATAACCAAAAGGTTAGTCTACTAGGGAAAGGTTAATGATCCCTTGAGTATACTATCTTATAGACCTTGGGGATTATATCTCTTAGCAAGTGTAAAATTATGGGCCAAGAAGAGTCATAACAAGGGATAATTATCTTATATTATAATTTTGGGTCACATATCTAGGTGTGGATATATTTATTACCATATGCTTTTAGTACCTCAAGGTATTCCCTTATATACCAACGGGTATATCAATGGGATTGAGCTTGCTCCCACATATCGATGGGTCTATCAAGAGAGCAAGTATATTCATCAATTTAATCATATCAAGGATCCCTCCTAAGGTATATATATTAGATCTAGACAAATATGATAAAATTTTTTGAAACATATTATTCTTCTTGTAGACACCTAAAATACGTCATTTTTAGGAGACTACTCATATGGGCACCTTTGTAGACCATATAAATGATCTTGAAACCTCCCAAGGCTAAGCAGTGATTCTAATCACTCATTTTAGCCAATACAAGCCTATTCAACCTTAGCCACTAATGACAACAGTGGCCAAGATCTCAGTCGCAGTGGACAACAGTGGCTAGGGTCCAATTAACTAGTAGTTTCAACTGCCAATTACATGCCATTCTATTTTTAAACTTGCTTTTTGGTGGTTGTCTTGGGTCAAGATAACCATGGTTTGGCAGTCATCTTGGATCGAGATGACCACAATTTCATGGGGAATTACCCGTTTAAATGGTGAAAACCATTCTTTTAGTCTTGAAGCTACCCAAGATGGGTTATTTGGTCTGAAAGGAGTCCATTCAAGTAGTCTCCTCAAAATGATATGTTTTAGGTGTCTACACCATCTTAAGTTCATCCCTGTATATGGGCATCACCAAAAAGCATATATAGATGCTGTTAGAGTAATTATCCTATTACTTTTCTATTCTATATTCTCTAATATATTCTTGTTAGTGAATATTAGTAGGTTAGTATATTATTGTTAGTGCTATAATAGTTTGGTTAGCTTAATTAAAATGTTGTTAGCTACTACCTAAGGAGGTTATTTATCATGCTTATTATAGGCTATTCTTAACCTAAGCGTTATATATATTTCATGATCATCAATGCAATATTATTCATTGGATCATTATATGGTATCAGAGCCATATGATGGCTCTTGGGTCATTGGATCTAAATATGACATCCAGATATGTTCTCAAATAGAGAAGTAGGATCGTAAGAAGTCCAAGATCTATGGTGACACCTAGAGGATCACACTTGTGGATAATCAATCTACCAGATATGCAAACCATTATGACCCTAGCCAAGATAGGCTGGACACACTAGCGAGACTAATGCTCTGATGGACAAGTCAGAGGTGATCGAGTGATCAGATAAACTTTGGACTCTAAATGTGAAGTGGACATGCCCGTAGGCATTCTCATATATAGAGAGATCAAGCTAGCATTGGATACCTAGTAAGGGGACACGAGGGGGACATGTGTAACTAACGCCAATGCGAACGAGGCTCCACCAACCCTGAAGAGACCTACAGGACCTACCATAATATGCTGACTAGACTCTAACCAAGACACACAGGGGATAGACTAAACTAGGTGGACGTGGCAACCAAGACACATCAAACTATGTGTTGGGACTCATGACATAGATATTTGAGACTATCGCTAGCCTTTGTGGCTAAGGCAACACATGGACTGTAAGGTGGACTACTTTTTCTAGTTGGACTGTGATAAAAACCTAGATGCTGGTTGAAAAAAGGTAAAATGGGGGATCGACCACAAACTAGTGGTCACTAAGCAGGTGGAGTGTTTTTAATTTTATACCACTTGATTGCTCCCAACATCCCCAATGTGGGATAATTGTTTTTGAAATACAATCATTCATCGATCAATGCATAGGAGAAAGAAATCAAAAATCTAATTGTAGATGTTTTCGACGTGTAGCAGATTTTTCACCTAGCACTCAAAAATCCATATCATGGGTTGTGCTTTCAAAAAATATGTGTTTACGAGTTGTAGATGCCTTTATACCTTCTAAAAATGGATGCATTCATCGATGACATCTTCGAACCAAGTTTTTAACTATATGATCGTGAAGCAGGGTGGATCGCATAGTAGCAGCGAGATTGCAAACATCGACTGGGTGAACCGTGACATGGATATGTACCAGCAAAAATAGATGATCCAGATACGGATTAGCAAATGAGAATGTCGTAGATGATAGAAAAATTGTAGTTTTTCTACTGAATCCCACAAAGGATATGAGCATTTCCAGATGTTGTTAATATTCACCATGGTTGCAGATATTAGCGGTGATTCTCGAAGAAATAGCGATGAGTTTTGATATTTTATTTGTAGACGTGACAGAGTTCAGAAATGAATATTGTGACAAAATTTGCCATGTATTTCATGACTAAAGTGAATTTCCTGAGCATAGGAGGTGACCTTCAACTTGATGAAAATGATAATATATTTACCATGAATCATTATTTTTTGATCGATCACAAAGTGTTGCTGACATGCACAATGTTGTTCATTCAGTTTGGCATTTATCATAAATGGTGTGAGGAGGATTGGTGTAGGTACCAGGTGGCTATCTGGAAATATCCTCCTTCATCAAATTTATTGTTTATAATCAGCCAAGAGATATAGCGGTCCACTCAACGATATTTTTTTGATACTGGTGAAAATTGTACCCATAGCACAGATCTACTATAGGGTCGATCCTGATAAAATAGATTTGATCATAGAAAGCTCTAGCAAAAAGACAGATTTTAGATGAAATATTGAGATCATCGATAAATTTCTTGTGGATGATGATCCACAATAATAGAGCCAACAACGAGGAACTTCCATGCATGACCAAGATTTTGTATGTGAGTGATTTTATGTGAAGGTTTTTGCATTTGGAGGTACTCTAATTTTTTCAATTCTACATGATTTTGGACTCTACCAATTGATAGCCAATCCATCATAGCAATCATGGCAATTCGTTTGCTCCTTCCATAGAAAAAAAACCAAAGGAAAACCTCAAATCATAGCATTCACTATGGGTAGAGGTTATCTACAGGTGTTTTTTGACCATAATGCACTGACCTTTGGCATGGGTGAACGATAGTGCAACCCAGAGTGCATAGAGCTTCCGTGGTGGTGAATCCCAATGGAGGAGGCACTGTGCGATGTTGGTGGTCACAAAGAGCAATGCCACCTTTGTGTCAAGGATGTGCTACCCAATGGAGATAATTTGAGCACGCCGATGCCTAAAATAAGGGATCTTCCCCTATGACTACCACCTGTAGTGGTAGTTGAGGTGGTCAGAGTCTAGCAACTAAGGTGCTGTTGACCACCAGGTCGGGGCTTCAAACCCCACTAATAGCCAAAAGGTATATATTTTATTTTGCATTTTTTTTTATTAAAGTTTTTCAAATTTTTTAAATAATTTAATTATTTTTGTTTTTCAAATCAATTTTATTGCTAATTTAATTGATTTTTAACAAAATTTTTTTTATTATTCATTTAATTTGTTGCTTAAATTAATTTTTTGCAAATTAAAAGAGGAAACAAATTTTTCCCCTAGACAAGCATCATTCCCATTTTTTTAGGCTTCATAAATAGCAAATTTATTTTTGTTTGAAGTCCTTATCATTAAGGGGAATTTTTTTGGTGACATATTGTGCAAATTTTCCTACAAGGCAAGCTTTGTAAAAGCCTTTTGAGGGTTCATAGTTACATTTTTTACAAAAAAAAGGGGGATACACATTTTTTCCACCATTTCATATTTTGCACAAAGGGGGGATACATGATTTTTCCTTCACAATTTTTTTTGTTGCTAAAAAGGGAGGAAGGCTTAAAGAGGGTGCATTTTCTGCAGTGACCGACATCTTAGTAAAACTTCTTGCAACATTTTGTCAAAACATATTTTACAAAAAGGGGGGAAAAATTATAAGGATGCATTTTCAGCAGAGACTGACACATTAATTATACTTATTGCAAAATTCCTTTGTAATAGGTGCATTTTCGATAGAGACCGACACCTTCAAAAATGGGTAGATCAAAGAAGAAAAATTCCCCAAAATTAACTAATGTTGCTAAATAAGTTAAGGACCCATATTTCTACCTATACATGGACGAGATAGATTTTTATGAGGATGGCATATTTCTCACACTACATAGTGGTGTAGATGCCATAATCGATGATTCTATATCTTGTGAAGACATTTAGACAAATGGTGTTCTAATCCCTATTGGTGTTGTAAGGGCAATATACATGTCTTTGATTTCTCTTGAAATTCCTCGACATAAAGTGAAAAGGGACATTAGTGAGGAAACAGAGGTCAAACCCCTAATAGTCGATGCTTGTTGTAACACAAGTGACCTTCAGCCCATGGTGGTGAATTCTTGTTGTGACACAAGTGACCTTGAGACAACTATGGCAAATACTTATTGTGATACATATGACCTCATATATTCTATGGTAGATATCAGTTGTAGCATAGGTGATCTCATCATAGTAGCAAATTTTGCTTGTGACACTAGTGACTTAAAAATTGATCCTCCTAAAAATGAACTCCATAATTTCATCAATAGTGATAAATGTCATATTGCTAAAAGCATTGATGAAGATGATGAAATTGGGTGTTTTGAAAAACACACCAAATTATTTGGATCTAAACTGATTAAGAAAATGGGATTCAATGGTGAGATATTATGTAAACATGAACAAGGCATTAAAAATCCAATAATTCTAAATATTAGGGCAAAGAATGAAAGCCTTGGCTATTCTAGACAAGCAAGTACCAGTAAAACCATGTTTGTAAACCCTTAAATCTCCTTCAACTCCTAAAAAGCAATGTTGCAATCATTGTGGTAGAACAAGACCTATAACATCTAGGTGTTGGAAATTACATCCTTGTGACTCATGTGGATGTACAAATCACTCTTCTTCAAGTTTTTGGTACAAAGTGAAAATGGCCAACAAGGTTCATATAGATTGTGGATGGATAGATCACACACAATGGACCAAGATGAAAGCAATGTTGTATGGATTCTATAGAAAAGGTAAAACCTATGGTAGACCCAAAGGCAGATCTAGTGATAGACCGAGTGGCAGTCCTAGAGGCAATGACCCAGAGATAGACCTAAAGATAGACCCAAAGACAAATTTCCAGAGGTAGATCTATAGGCAAATCCAGAGGAAATGATCTAGAGGTAGATTCACAAGCAAATCCAGAGATAGACCCAAAGGTACTCATCCAGTGGTAACCTTAGAGCCAAAGCCAGAGCCCAAGACAACATCTTTCATTTCTCTTCTTCTTCACTGTATTGGGATAGTTATATATATTACCCAAATAATAGAATAAGGGGGTATGTTAGAGTAATTATCCTATTACTTGGGTAGAATATGTTTTCACTTTAATTTTCTATCATATATTCGCTAATATATTCTTGTTAGCAAATATTAGTAGGTTAGTATATTATTTTTAGCACTATATGTTGGTAATTTGAGGTCTTTTATGTTGTCATTGATGTCACATGGATCATTGATGTCACATGGATCACATTTGGTTTTGGTGGCCAAAGTATTTCATATATAAGCATTTATGACATTTTGGAAAGCATGGAAATTTATAAGGTTTTTGTGAAAACCAAGGCAGGAAAAATAAAATGTTTTATTTAAAACCATGGATGGTAGATTTGAAATGGGTTTTTCTTAAAACCCGGTTTGGGCTTTCATTTCGTCAAAAAAGGTGCCCCGGAGATGGAGATATTCAATTTTGAATATTTGGTTTAAATTTTAATATTTAAAATTTAATTTTAAATTTTAAAATTAAAATTACCTCAGTGTCGACGTCATCATCAAAAAGAAATTAATTTAAAAGCGTCGCCGATGTTTGCAAAATTAAAGGGAAGTTGCATATAAATGCAAAGGCTTTTATTTCAAAATCCTTGGAATCGAATGCAAAGGAGATAAGACGAAAAGCGCTGAAATATTCATGTGGTAGCATGGTCCAACGACGAGCGAGGGGAGTGCAAAGGTTTTTGCTTACAAAAGAGATGAGGTTCGATTCCCATGGGTTAGAGTTTTGAGTAAGAGAATTGGCCCATATTTTTGTTGACGTGAGCAAGGGGAGAAGGACAAAAGCGCATTATGCGCTCTTCGTCCTATGTGAGCACGTAGCTCGCATGGTCTTGTGGTGCCACGGTTGAGGATTGTTTGGGAAGAGATGAGGGTTTGATTCCCTCTAAGAGGCAAGTAACATTTTTATTAATAAATTTTTTATTATTTCCTAATGTTGGAGGAATAAGGTGATGAGGGTTGATTTGATTTTTTATTGGAAGGCAAGTTTAAAAGCACTTTTAGAAAAGAAGATATTTTTGGTATTTTCTTTTTATAAAAGTATATCATATTATATATCATTGGAAAGCTTATTTCGAGGGATATTTTACTAACTCATTTAGAAGGAGAAATAATGTGTATGTAGAGAGATATTTATGTTTTATAAAGGGTTTCAAAAGTGAAGATTGTTGTGCTCTTTTTCAAAGTGTGTTGAGTGTGGAAGATTTCCAAAGGGGTTTCTTCACTTCATAAAAGGTATGGACACATTATCCTATTGATTATTTATGGTGGTTTATTTCTGAAATATCATTGGAGGGAAAAGGATTTTTTGTGGTTTCCTTTTTGAAAGTGGTTGGTTGAATGCATCAAGGTTTTCTGAATTGAGAGTTGTGTTTAAAACCTTGTGTTATAAGCATAGTGGTTGAAGCCCATTGGTTGTGAAAGAACTTGAGTTAGAAAATAACATGAGTATCATTGTTATGTGAGATTTGTGGTTGAGCATTATTGGAAACATTTGAGTTGGTTGATACATACTTGGACTAGGGTTGTGTGAGAAAGAGTTTTCCCTTGTGATGATTGGTTGAGTTGAGTTGATTGAGCCTAGTCAAGTGATGTGTGAAGTGATTGTTCAAGTTCTATAAAACAAACTATTCCATAATTCTATGTTGAGTTGAGATTGAGATTAGAACATATTGAGTCTCTAACAATTCTCTTTATGGTTCTATAAGACTTGAGTTGAGTTGAGGTTGACTTGAATTGAGTTGAGGTTGATTTGAGTTGAGAGTGAGTTTAGAACATATTGAGTGTCTAACAATTCTCTTTATGCTTCTATGAGTTGATTTGAGATCATTGTGGATCATTGTTGTCATTAATTGAAGAGTACATTGCCATTCATTGTTGAGTTCATATTTGAAGCTTTGCCTTGATAGATTTTTGGATGATATTTGAGTGCTACTTGTGCATGATTGATTGAGCCTTTGAGAAGGCCTTTGTGGATAGTTTTGGGACATATTTGAACAAGTTCTTGGTGAGCTTGTTGGACAGATTTTGGGCAAGTTATTGGTGAGCTTGCTAGAGTAGATTTGGACAAGTTCTTGGTGAGCTTGTTGAAGCATATTTTGGGCAAGTTCTTGGTGAGATTGCTAGAGCAGATTTGGACAAGTTCTTAGTGAGCTTGTTGGAGTAGATTTGGACAAGTTCTATGTGAGCTTGTTATTCAACATTGGATAGGTTTTGTGTGAGCTTGTTATTCAGCATTGGACAAGTTTTGTGTGAGCTTGTTATTCAGCATTGGACAGGTTCTATGTGAGCTTGTTATTCAACATTGGATAGGTTTTGTGTGAGCTTGTTAAGCAGGTTCTATGTGAACCTATTGAGCAGGTTCTTAGTGAGCCTATTTACAGATCTTTGGAGGTGACAAAGTATAGAGGACAGAGTCTCAGTGGATAGAGATCCATTAGCCAACATAGTTGAAGAAAAATTTGAGTGAGGAGTCTACAAGTGGAGAGATGTAAACCAATAAATGCAGTAGAGAGACAAAGTCTTCTAGAAGATCACATAGCTAGAGTAGAAGGGGAAAGAGTTCTCATGTGGAAGAGATCCACAAACTTGAGATTAGGGGATCAACATCTCCTTTGGACAGAGATCCATAAACATTGTAATTGGGAGTGATTCCCAAAGATATTGATTGAGAAAATTTTAGTAAAATATTTTCTCCGTGGAGTAGCCCACATTGGGTGAACCACGTAAATTGTGGTGTCTCTATTGTGTATGGTATTTTGTGTATTGCTTTGATTACTGATATTGATAATGCTATCTATACACAACATAATATTGAATTGGAAGAAAAAGTAAAAAGTGGTCTTATACTATTCACCCTCCCTCTCAATATAAGCTTGTGTTCTTCAATTGGTATCAGAGCGGGTTCCTTCAAAAAGGCTAATATCTTGAGGGAAGATTATACAAGAACACAAATGACAAAGAAAGGAAAGAGTAGAAGCATGAGACACAAGAAGAAAAGAACACCTATGGTTATGAAAGAAAAGGAAGAACATCTATTCCTAGGAATAGAAGGTGAAAAAGAATAGTGTTTTGTGTGTGGTCAAAGAGATCACAAATCAGGATATTGCAATGGTTTCGGTGATAGTGAAGATGAAATGATACATCAAAGAAACAAGCATGGTAAAATAAATCTTGATTGTTTGTTTGCTATAGAATATTATAATGATAGTGATGTTGAAGAAGAGGAAGATTTAGATAAAGAAAAGGAGGAATCCAATCTTAAGGAACTTGTTGAATTGAAAAGAGAAAATTCAGAATTGAAGGATCAAATACAAGAAGATGATAAATGTAAGACAACTTCTACATGATATATCTGACTTGAGATATAAGGTTGAAAAGGCAAGAAGAGTTGAAAAAGGTATGGTTGAACAGTCAAAGGTTAAAGAGATAGAATGTGAAAGTCTTATAGTTACTCTTGAAGAATTAAAAATGGAGAACTCAGAATTAAGGGTTCAAGCTCAAGAAGATGAAAAAGCAAAAGCAATATTTTTATAGGAACTCACCAACTTCAAAATCAAAGTTGAAGAGAGAAGGAAAATTGAAGAAAGTATGGCCAAAAAATTAAAAACAAAATATCTAGAGTGTGAAAGATTAGAGCATGAGATAGTTTCACTAAGGATGGAAGTAAAGGTTCTAAGGACAAGCTACACAAGTTTGAGGAAAATTCAAGGACCTTGGAAAGGACTATCAATGCACAAAGGTCATCAGTCATCATCACATGACTTAGTTCTAAATAAGAATAAGGGAAACATGAAGCACCTAAGTGTTATGAAGAAAGTTCCAAAGTTCCTATGGCTCCAAATATTTAGTTTGGATCTTTTTTTGAGATAGGTGAATCAATTTCAAAAGAAAGAGAAATACTTGAAGAGGAAAGCAAGGAAGAAATTAAGGAAAAGGATTTAGATGCTACAAATAAGGTTCAAGAATGTAATGCACAAGTTGAAGATGATCATAGGGATAATGGTAAATAAATGTATGAGGAACCAAGGCATGAACAAAGGGCTTTTCAAGGACATTGTTTTTCTTGTAATGGATTTGGACACAAGACTATACATTGTAGGGTCTATGGATCAAAGAAATTTGATTTTGCAAGAATAAACTTCAAAGGAAGAAGGTATGATTTTCAGGGATATTTCTTCTCATGTAACATGATTGGTCATAAAAAATTTAAGTGCAAAGAAAATCAGCAACATGGTTTTTATTTTAGAGCTACACAATTCAGAAGTCACGGTCATAATGGTCATGAAAACAGAGCTTCACAATACAGGGTTCAAGAAAGGAATGGATATGGAAATTACTTCAAGAAAGAATTCAGGACATGGGTACCATCCAAAGGCTACAATATCAATTGTTTCAATTGTAATAACTTTGGACATATTGCAAAATGGTGTAGGACTCAATTCCAAATAGGTTTAAGGCAAGAAGGTCAAATAGGTTCAAGACAAGAAAGTCAAACAGGTTCAAGACAAGAAGATCAAGTAATTCATCAAGAGAAGGATATCAGAAAAATATGGAAGGAAATTGATAGAGGAAAGAAACAAAGTGAGATTGGAGTAAAAGTATTCCCACCCCAAAATTAATCACCTCAAAAGAGAAGGAGGTGAGTGGGCTAAACTTAAGAGTCACATATTTTAGCCCCATAGGTGTCCCTTTTGCCATTGATGTCAAAGGGAGAGATATTTGAGTAAGGGAGAGAGATTTGAGTTAGGAGGAGCAGCCTCCAAAGAGATATTTGAGTTAGGGGAGAAGCCTCCAAAGAGCATTGAGTTAGGGGAGCAGCCTCCAAAGAGAGCATTAAGTCAGGGGAGTAGCTTTTATTCTCAGAGATGGTTTTTGGAGTGATTGTGGTGTTGCATTAGAGGTGTTGCCATCAATGACAAAGGAGGATATTGTTGGAAATTTGAGGTATTTATTGTTGTTATTGATGTCACATGGATCGTTGATGTCACATGGATCACATTTGGTTTTGGTGGCCAAAGTATTTCATATATAAGCATTTATGACATTTTGGAAAACATGGAAATTTATAAGGTTTTTGTGAAAACCAAGGCAAGAAAAATAAAAGGTTTTATTTAAAACCATGGATGGAATATTTGAAATGGGTTTTTCTTAAAACCCGGTTTGGGCTTTCGTTTTATCGAAAAAGGTGCCCCGAAGATGGAGATATTCAATTTTGAATATTTGGTTTAAATTTTAATATTTAAAATTTAATTTTAAATATTAAAATTACCTCAGCGTCAACGTCATCATAAAAAAAAATAATTTAAAAGCACCACCGACATTTGCAAAATTAAAGGGAAGGTGCATATAAATGCAAAGGCTTTTATTTCAAAAGCCTTGGAATCGAATGCAGAGGAGATAAGATGAAAATCGTCGAAATCTTCGTGTGGTAGCATGGTCCAACGATGAGCGAGGGGAGTGCAAAGATTTTTGCTTGTGAAAGAGACAAGGTTCAATTCCCATGGGTTAGAGTTTCGAGCAAGAGAATTGGCCCACGGTTTTTTTGATGTGAGCAAGGGGAGAAGGACAAAAGCGCATTTCACGCTCTTCGTCCTATGCGAGCACGTAGCTCGCGTGGTCTGTGGCACCATGGTTGAATATTGTTTGGGCAGAGATGAGGGTTCAATTCCCTCTAAGAGGAAAGTAACATTTTTATCAATAATTTTTTTATTATTTATTAATGTTGGAGGAATAAGGTGATGAGGGTTGAATTGATTTTTTATTGGAAGGTAAGTTTAAAAGCACTTTTAGAAAAGAAGATATTTCTGGTATTTTTATTTTATAAAAGTATATCATATTATATATCGTTGGAAAGCTTATTTCGAGGGTTATTTTACTAACTCATTTAGAAGGAGAAATAAGATGTATGTAGAGAGATATTTATATTTTGTAAAGGGGTGTAAAAGTGAATATTGTTGTGCTCTTTTTCAAAGTGTGTTGAGTGTGGAAGATTTCCAAAGGGGTTTCTTCACTTCATAAAAGGTATGGGCACATTATCCTATTGATTGTTTATGGTGGTTGATTTCTGAAATATCATTGGAGGGAAAAGGATTTTTTGTGGTTTTATTTTTGAAAGTGTTTGGTTGAATGCATCAAGGTTTTCTGAATTGAGAGTTGTGTTTAAAACCTTGTGTTATAAGCATAGTGGTTGAAGCCCATTGGTTGTGAAATAACTTGAGTTAGAAAAGAACATGAGTATCATTGTTATATGAGATTTGTGGTTGAGCATTGTTGGAAATATTTGAGTTGGTTGATACATACTTGGACTAGGGTTGTGTGAGAAAGAGTTTTCCCTTGTGATGATTGGTTGAGTTGAGTTGATTGAGCCTAGTCAAGTGATGTGTGAAGTGATTGTTCAAGTTATATGAAACAAACTATTCCATCATTCTATGTTGAGTTGATATTGAGGTTAGAACATATTGAGTCTCTAAAAATTCTCTTTATGGTTCTATGAGGTTGATTTGAGTTGAGAGTGATTTTAGAACATATTGAGTCTCTAAAAATTCTCTTTATGCTTCTATGAGTTGAGTTGAGATCATTGTGGATTATTGTTGTCATTAATTGAAGAGTACATTGTCATTCATTGTTGATTTCATATTTGAAGCTTTACATTGATAGATTTGTGGATGAGATTTGAGTGCTACTTGTGTATGATTGATTGAGCCTTTTATAAGGCATTTGTGGATAGTTTTGGGACAGATTTGAACAAGTTCTTGGTGAGCTTATTGGACATATTTTGGGCAAGTTCTTGGTGAGCTTGCTAGAGCATATTTGGATAAGTTCTTGGTGAGCTTGTTGAAGTAGATTTTAGGCAAGTTCTTGGTGAGATTTCTAGAGAAGATTTGGACAAGTTCTTAGTGAGCTTGTGAGAGATTGAAAGTTATGTAGTTGTTATTCAGCATTGGAGGTTCGTGTGAGCTTGTTATTCAGCATTGGCAAGTTTTTGTGAGCTTGTTATTCAGTATTGGACAGGTTTTGTGTGAGCTTGTTATTTAGCATTGGACAGGTTCTATGTGAGCTTGTTAAGTAGGTTCCATGTGAACCTATTGAGCAGGTTCTTAGTGAGCCTATTGACAAAGCTTTAGAGGTGATAGAGTACAGAGGATAGAGTCTCAATGGATAGAGATCCAGTAGCTAGCATAGTTGAAGATAAATCTAAGTGAGGAGTTTTCAAGTGGAGAGAGGTCCACCAGTTAGTGTAGTAGAGAGACAAAGTCTTCTAGAAGATCACATAGCCATATCAGAAGGGGAAATAGTTCTCCTATGGAAGAGATCAATAAACATGAGATTAGGGGATCAACATCTCCTTTGGATAGAGATCCATAAACATTGTAATTGGGAGTGATTCCCAAAGAGATTGATTGAGAAAATTTTAGTAAAATATTTTCTCCGTGGAGTAGCCCACATTGGGTGAACCACGTAAATTGTGGTGTCTCTATTGTGTATGGTATTTTGTGCATTACTTTGATTACTGATATTGATACTGCTATCTATACACAACATAATATTGAATTGGAAGAAAAAGTAAAAAGTGGTCTTATACTGTTCACCCCCCTCTCAGTATAAGCTTGTGTTCTTCACTATAATAGTTTGGTTAGTTTAATTAAGATGTTATTAGCTACTACCTAGGGGGGTTATTTATCATGCTTATCATTTGCTATTCTTAGCCTAAGATTTGTATATATTTCATGATCATAAATGCAATATTATTCATTGGCTCATAATAGATGTAAATATCAAATAGAGAGCAAATATGCTTATAGTTCTACTAAGTACTAGCTCAAATTGACTCAGTTGTGAGATAGGTAGATGAAGAGACCTAAAGAGAAAAAAGAAGAGAGAATACACACTTCATGCACTTCAAGGGTAGTGGAAATAGAGAAAAATTTTATTTTATATTGAAGAGCTTATATAATATTTGGGATATTTATGAAATATTCCTACAAACATGTCATTTTCCTAAGAAGGTAGCAACGATTATTTGTCTTCTAGGATATTATTGAAAAAATGAATGTAAATAGGTGGTCTAATATTATAGTAGGAGACAAGCTAAATAGAAAAATTATAGGTGGATGAAACAAAATGTTAAATGGATGAATAAGTGGAGTTTTTGATTTAATAAAATTCTAATTTCCCAATCAACAAGGATATGAAAGTCTATGAAATGAAAAATTTAGGGTAACAACATGGATAAGAAAAATATGAAGAAAGAAGGTGCACCACCATGTTGAGTTCAGTATAGGTAGATGGAAAAGACCTAAAGAGCAACAAGAAGAGATAATATGCACATATTGCACTTTAGGGGCAATGGAAATAGAACAACACTTTATTTTAGAATGTAAAGCTTACAACAATATTTGGGATAGTTATGCTGATCAATAGAAAATTTCACTTTTTCAAAAAGAGAGAATGATGATTCAACTTTGATTTTTCACTTAAAATTTATTTTTAAGGGAAAAAGATAGATAACATATTAATTTTTTATAACAAAACTTTGTGTCCCATAAGTTATTTTTGGCATCGTGGATATGAAAAAATTTCTTCTATGCTAAATTAATAAAAAATATAAAGAATTTAGGAGACTTCAAAAACAATATTGTATATGATAATTTTATAGGTTGTTTTCTTAAAATTTAAGAGGAAAATATAACAATTATATCTAGTATCTTTATGCTATGGTACATTAATGGATACATTACATATCTAACAACAAATAAATATAAATAAATCAATAATAAAAGACTAAACCTGGACAATCTAACTCTACCTTGATGGAGGATACATAAGAAAAGTATATATGCATAAAAAAATGTAAACATATTATGAGTTTGTAAATATAAACACACTTCTAAAGTTAGTGTAAAATAACAAGTGTTATGCATGACTTACTATCAAATAATAGTCATATATTTTATTATGAAATAACTCTCTCTCTCTCTCTCTCTCTCTCTTTTTTATTTATAATATATATATATATATATATATATATAGATATATATATATTTCTTGATAATAAGAGGTTGTACTCGGGTCCCCCACCCTTAACAAATTACATATCTCTTCTTTATATCTTGAGAGTTTACAAATAGATACACTTCTCATCTCAATTGAGATGTTATAGCTAGAAACCTACATCATTTTACATAAAATATCTAAATTCTTGATTTTTATTTTTTGGATTTTTTCAAATATTTGTATGAATACAATTACTCCAAAATTTAGAATATTTCTTGATATTTTCCTATAGCAGCCTTCACAATACCAAAAATTCACCTCTACTATCTATGCCTTGCATCTTAATAGAGTAATATTTCCAAAATATCACACTATCATAGTGCGCTTTACCAAATCTGGATTGCTAGTTTCCTTCTTGAAACACAAGTGCAACCACAAAAATTATAATAAATAGTCTAAATGAAAACACATTATTGTTACAAAATAAAACATATATTACCAATGGAAAACATTAAATTAAATCTTAATCATTAATTGATTTATGCAATCAACATTTTTTGTCAGCTTCAACTAAACTTTCTACTTCCTCTAACCATGGAAAGGAGATGTTAACTTCACGATTCTCAATAAAAGCCTCTATTCGATTTATTATTTGCACATTTGTTTCCTTCCATTAATATATGTGTAAACATGATTTCTTCAAACTCTTTAGCAAGATTTTAAATTTCCACAATTATCTCTTGTATGTTCCATGGAGCCTTTGCTTTCCTCAAAATAACATTTATTACTATGAGAGAATCACCTTCCATCCATACTCTATTCCATTTTATTTTTTTATATATTTTAAACCCTTCTAAATCTGTCCAAGCTTTAGCTTCATTATTTTTCTTAAATCCACAATTGAAAGCATAATGAGAGAAAATCTCTCTTGTATTATTTCTAATTAATTCTCCTCCTCATGGTCCTAGATTTCCTTTAGATGCTCCATCAAAATTCAACTTAACCCACTCCACATATGGTGGTTTCCACTTTAAATTATTTACCTTATTTTTTCTTCTCTTATACCAAAAATCATAATTCCATTTAATGACTTGACTCCCTATATCAATAATATATGCTTCCAAATTAGGGATTGGGTGAGTTGATATGGTTGGTTAGACTCCTCTATGACTAAGCATATATTTTTTTTATTACCTATAAACTGCTTTCCTTTATTTTAAATATTCTTCTATTCCTTTCTAGCCATATAGTCCATAGTATTGTATCTTTTGATATCCCATATTATCCATAAAGCCTCACTTTTATAAGTGCTCTACCATTGCTTTAACCAATCTTCAATTCTACTATTCATCACCATGCATTTACCAAAAATATTAATAATCTATTGCCATAGATTCTAGATTATTGAGCAATGTCCTAAGATATGGTCAATATTCTCCTCCTTATTATAGAAAACACATTGAGAGGGGCCATGAAAACCCATTTTCATAAGGTTATCCCAGGATAAAATTCTTCTATGACCTACTAGCCAAAAAAACATTTTAACTTTAGGAATGCTTGGGCTATCCCAAATATATCTCCATATTCTAGTGATATTACTATTATGTTGGTGTTGAAAATTATATCCACTTCTTGTTGTGTATTCTCCTAAGCTATTCAACTCCCAAATCAATATATCCTTGGAACCCCTCAGAATAATCACAATTGTTATCTTTCTACTCAATTGCCTTATATATATTGAATAGGTACTCTCTCTACAACATAAATAATAAGCTCTCTCTCATATATCTATATATTAAAAGCATCTTGTAAATTGTGGGGTTTTTGAATATTTTGAAATCTAGATGTTTAAGTAAGGTGGGGTTTATTCATTATTATTCCCATATTTCCACTTGTAGGATGGATATATATAATAAATATGTGTTCTCTATATATAAATAATAGGATCTTTCTCATATATCTATATATTAAAAGCATCTTGTTACTTGTGGGATTTTTGAATATTCTAAAATCCACATGTTTAAGTAAGGTGGGGTTTATTTCTTATTCTTCTCACATTACCACTTGTAGTATTTTTGGATATCATGATATTTATATTTGATTATTTAAAATTATGGTTGGTATAATCAAACTTAAAAGGTATCTCATTAACTTGCATAAGGTAAATGCTTGTGGAAATGTATATAGACATGAAAAAAGTAAATGAACCATTATGTTGACAATTGACAATGAATAAAGAATGAAAGAAACAATTTATAAGGGTAACCTTTATGTAGAATAAGGTAGTACAATTATGCTAATATCAATTGATCATTTTTAACATTTGAAATAGGATATATTAAATCATGAAGAATTTGAAGCCATGTCATTAAAAATATTTGTAAAATGGTAAGTTACATAGTTTTTTCTTATAAAAATTCTAAATAGTTAGGTATTAAGAAAATTTTATATGAAAAACTATCCATAGAGTGGATTTATTAGGATGTGGAATCCATTCCTAGATAACTTATAAATTGAAGATGTTATTGATTCTTAAATAATCTTAAGATGCTAGTCCTACCAGAAAGATGTTGCAATATTATTAATAATTTCATTCTAGATGTACATATAGTAACTTAGATTGATAGAATAAGGCCTTAGAACAACCCACATATATAGTCATACTTCTATATATTTTTGTTAGTATATTCCTAGATGATCCAATACTAGTACTAGGGTTTTTTTCATACTTCTACCTTTCCATACTAAATACTTACACCGGTTGGAAAATGTAACTTCAAGAACATCATTGAATCTACTAATTAGAAGTGAAGTTGTTTCTTCAATATTTGAAATATTAGAAATAAATTTTGATCTAAGGTTTGGTAATGACATTATATTGTTAATTGCATAAATGCAAAAGAGGCATGAGATCATTTTGTGCAAGGACTATAAGCAATTATAGTGAACTATAAACATTTTATTCATAGGGATGATATGTACAATTAAACTTTGAGAAGACATGTAATGGAGTAGTTTGTATAGCTGATATTTGAGTATAAATGTAGAATCCTCTATCTTCTTCTTGTTCATCATTTTCATGTATAGTGTAATGTGAACAAATGTTATTGATATATGAAATGATTCACATTCCAATATTTAAAAGAATAGATGAAGGGACTTGGTAATCAATTTCCTTTCATGTTATCTTTGTATCAAGGTGGTTTTTTATTGGTATTCCTAGTGGTTAGGCTTAAGTGATAAAGGTGCTTGGATTTGTATAATGTCATCCTTGGTACCCCATTGGTGGTTGGAATTTGAAACTGGATACCCTATTATGGATGGTAGTTGGAGTTAACACCATTAGTTGTTGGTTTATGCCCCTTGGCTAGAATTAGGGGCTCTTACTAATTATCTAATATTTTGTTCAGATCATATTCCCTTATTTTAAGATAAATAAACCCCATTACACTAAATTCCTAGAACTTTTTTTAGTTATGACTATCCCACTTTATTTGGTGAATAAATTATCCTATCTTGGCTATTTATATGAGTGTCATTTCTTGAGTTTGAATACTCTTAGTATAAGTGTCCATTTAATATGTTATTATGATGATGGTCTACTTGGGATTCAATTTTAAAGGATGAAGTTTCTCTCCCAAATATAACATGTTTATCAAGGCAAAAAAGTATGGTCAAAGAAGCTCTTTTTTGACCACTAAATAAGGTACCCTATAATGACCCTGCTATAATCACAATGGCTATATTTATTTATTTTTCTTAAGCCCTTTAGGCTAGGATGAGTTAACCCTTGAAAATTATGGTTAGGGTTTGTTACTTTGATAGTATATAAATAGGAAGAGATGTTGTTGTTAGTTCATCAATTCATTATTCGATATTCTATCACCTCACTACACATAAGATACTTTTCCCTATTTAAGTGGCTAGGAGGCTTCACCCTAGATAATAATCTAGGAGACTTTACCCTCTCTAAGTGGTTAGGATTTGTTTTCTTATATTTGGATCGAGATCTATTGATAATAATTAGAGAATTTATTATTCTAATCATATAATTATATTATTTTTATGAATTATTTGGTGAATGTTATGGATTTTGTTATTTTATTAGAATTATATTATTATAAATTGTACAAGAGATTTTTGACTTCTTATGGTGGGCAAAAAGTGAGAACAAAACTTCTAAGGCACTAGCATTAGAACCTTATCAACCAAAATAACATCTATTATTTTTAATTGGTTATCGTGGTCAAAAGGCGCGCCCAACCCTTGAAAGGCCGAGAGAAAGAAATGTCTCCCGGACCAATATCCAAAGAGGGTTGGTTCCCTTACTAAATTCTATGCTATTGAAGACTAGAGTTGTAGGAAAGAAATGGAAAATATGAGAAAAGAAATGGGAAATTACGGAAAGAGATGGGAAATATGGCCACAGGCCAAATTTTTTAGATTGGGGAAAGAGTAGCAGCAGGAATTTAATGTCAAGCACATAAGCAGCATATAATAAAAGAGCGCATCCTAATTCACTTACAACCTTGCATGGACAACCTCTAGAAGCATTCCAGAACTCACTTTCTCACCAACAATATTCAAACTCAAATGCAAAATTTAAATTTGAAAAAGAATACGGAAAGGAGAAATGGAAGATAGAAAGAAATCACACACTTGCAAAACAAAGCAAATATTCCCCCCCCCCCCCCCCCCCCCCCCCCCCCCCCCCCCCCCCCCCCCCCCCCCCCCCCCCCCCCCCCCCCCCCCCCCCCCCCCCCCCCCCCCCCCCCCCCCCCCCCCCCCCCCCCCCCCCCCCCCCCCCCCCCCCCCCCCCCCCCCCCCCCCCCCCCCCCCCCCCCCCCCCCCCCCCCCCCCCCCCCCCCCCCCCCCCGCCCCCCCCCCCCCCCCCCGCCCCCCCCCCCCCCCCCCCCCCCCCCCCCCCCCCCCCCCCCCCCCCCCCCCCCCCCCCCGCCCGCCCCCCGCCCCCCCGCCCCCCCCCCCCCCCCCCCCCCCCCCCCCGCCCCCCCCCCCCCCGCGCCCCCCCGCCCCCCCCCCCCGCCCCGCGCCGCCCCCCCCCCCGCGCGCCCCCCCCCCCCCCGCCGCCCCCCCCCCCCGGGGCGGCGCGCAAAAAGTTATATAGGACTGAAATGGGTCCCACCTATATTCCATCATCACCACATAGTGGTATTACAATAACTTGGCTATTATGCATGTTATCACTTGGAAAGATTCAAATTGGGGTCTCCTCCTTGAATGTTGAGGAATTAAACTGATTAAGTTAATGTGATTGATCAAGTAAAATTTATCCATTTTTTCTATTATAATTATTTCTATGAAAATATCTTCCATAATATTATAATTTAGGTAGAACTATTTTTAGCACTAGAGCCTCCAAAAATTGTATGAAGCATGCTAGGACCCTTACAAGAGACCTATCTCATATTGATTTCCTCATTAAGTTAAACAAGATATATCTCTTGTAACTTTTTTATAGCAGTTTCAATAGTGTTAGAAATAGATTATATTCCATCATTTGGATTATGTAAATGTATCTTCCAAGGTACATACTTAGGATATTAGATTAATTTAGGGAAAATTTATCTAGTTACTTCATGCAATGTAATAAATGCACAAGTTTTAATGTGCAAGTTATATATGTCCAAGTTATCCCTTGCACAACTAGGTAGAGTGTTGGCCAAGTAACCTATTTTTACCTATATAAGGAAGGCCTCATTATTAGATAGATATAGAGATTCGGGGACATAGTAGCTTAGAGCATCTTCATAGGTAGTAGTGTAGTTTTGTGTGGATCACCATCTAGTGGTGATGGGTGTAATGTAGTTTAGTAGCTTTATTAATGGAGTGTTCATTTCCTCCATAGCTACATTGTATTCATTTATATCATTTATATTTATTGCATGTCTTAGTCTTATTGCAGATTTAATTTCTTTCATATTATTCTACATCTCGTTATTATTATCTTCCTGTGGCCATTACATCAAAAGCTAATAGTGGTATCACAACAATGGTAGATCTAGTTTGTGTAGGTCTATAGGAAAACCACCATAATTACTGAACCTAATTTTTTTGTCAAACTAATACACAACTGGACCATCCACTATCAAAAATATTAGAATAATCTAGGTGGTATAATTAGGGAGAGTTATAAGTAAGGATTGAAATAAATCTTAGTTCCAAAAATATTGAGATTGCACTTGATTAGAGTATTTCCACATAGTTGCAGGAAAAAACTCGTGAAGACCAGGACTCAACATTCAATCCACTAGATTGATAGATCATCTAGTGAAGATCATCCAGGATATCTAGAAATTTCTAACTATTTCCCAAATTTTATTTTGTTGTAGATAATTAATTCTTAGAGGATTGGTACTCCTACGACAAAAATCTAGGAGACTCCAAATTTTTTGCTTGAAGGAAGGTGTACCCTCATAGCTCAGAGATTAGTTCCTTGTGCAATATAAGAACACTATGGAAGAAGACTTCTAGAGAAGATCCATGGTGAAGTTAGGAGACTGAAGATCTCCATTGCTAGATTGAATAACTTCATAGTTGAAGAACATGCCATAGAAGCCTTGATACAAAAAGACCATAGTAGCCTTGAAGAATAGGCCATAGAAGCCTTGATACAAAAAGGCCATAGTAGCCTTGAAGAAAATGCCATAGAAGCCTTGAAGAAGAAGCCACATAATTCTTTATATTGAAAAGGCCATATAAGGCTTGATATTAAAAAGACCATAGAAGCCTTGATACTAAAAATACCATAGAAGCCTAGACACTAAGAAAGGCCATAGAAGCATTGATCCTAAAGAAGAATTCAAAAATAATATATGATTTAGAAGTAGATTAATATATCAGTATTAATATTTTTATTGTAGGAAAAAATTTAGTGATTTGGGAGACTTCCTACAAGAACCTTAGGAAGAGTATCTTCTTTGGAATCAATTCAATACTTGAAGAAAAAGAGATCAAAAGAATATCTCGTCGAAGGACTTACAGACTTGAAATAAGAAGAAGAACTAGGAGATTCCTAATCGAATGTAGAAGTAGTAGAATCAAATATCTAGAAGCATATCTCACCACCAACACTTCCAAGAGTAGAAGGTTGAAGAGGTCTCAAGAAAAGACTAGTAGAAGCTGCAAGATCAAAGACCTTGGGAAGGTCTCATTGAGCATCTAGAAAAAAGATAGGAGAGCCTTACTAAAGAAATCATCAAAGGAGAACTCATCGGATAAATACACTACCAAGGAGAAGCCCCTAATAGTGAAGGGCTTGGGACAATTATCGCCATCCCACAACAAGCCCAAGAGAAGGAGAATTTGGAAAGGAGTGCCAAATCCAAGAAGGAGAATTTGGCAAGGAGTGCCAAATCCGAGAAGAAGAATCCAGTGAAGACCTCAATATATTCAAAATATTGAGAAGAAGATCCTACTTGAAGTCAGAATTTGACAAGAAGACTTGAAGATAGAAGGAGCTCATCAAATCTAGGAGATTTGAAGATTACCTCTCACAACAAGAAGGTATTGTTTAAGAGACAAATACTTCTCCAAATCTACAATAGAAAGAGGATATCACAAGAGGAGAATGATCCACTAGATATTAAGATCATGAAATAAATTTTGAGACCATCATTGGTGATGGATCTTTTCAAGATAGTCTAAAAAAAGCCGCAATATCCTACTCAAAGCAAAAACTTGGTTATCTTAGATACCAAGATCCACATCCTTTGACAAAGTATCAAAAGAAGCTAAAAAAGCTTTAAAAAAAGGTATGCAACTACTGGTGCTAACTAACTGATTAATTAGATTACTTATCTGATTTATTAGAGCACCTTATTTGGATTAAAGTTGCAAGAGAAAAAAGTAGATTATAGTCTTCAAAAGTGCAAAAAGGAAAGGTTCTTTTTAAGGTTTATTTGCACATTAATTAGAGAGTTGATTAGATTTTAGAATTATATCTATCAACTACCTATCATCTACTTTGGAAAAAGAAAAGAATACTAAGCCCTACAATATTAGTTGTAATGAATTTGTAGAATAAGTCTTGAAGATTTATTTCATATTATTATTGATTAGTTGTAGTAAATTGATTAAGTGCATTATCTTGAGAGTTGATTGGAGTTATAAGGTGAAATTGTTAGTGCATTAAATAGAAATTCTATTAGATTTATTTACACTATTATACTACTCTCAAAATAAATTAGTTTTGTGTTTTTGAAGGGCACAAAATTTGATTTGTATCAAGTGTCTAAAGACACTCTTAAAGTATAGAAATTTGCAACTCATAGTGGCTAATATAAGCCAACAAAATTGGTTAGTACAAGTGAATAAAAACTAACCAAAATAAACTTCAAATATTGAGACTTGGTGAGTCTCAAATCCAAAGCACTACAGGGTTAAGTGCAGTAGAAAAAAGCTTCTATCTATAACATTTGCAAAGCTTGGATCTATCATTAAATATCTAAGCAAAGAGGGCAAGGAGTCTCTCCAAAGGGACATCCTCAAAACCCTCATTTGTGCATTCAAAATATACTACAAAATCAGACTACAATACCTACAAGAAGGAGTGCAAAAAGGATACAATAAGAATGTATTATCATAGAATATTATAAGGTATTACACTACATTATTCATAGGAAAAGGAAATATTGAAGGTGCCACTAAAGGCACAAAAAATATAGGGAAATATATCCAAGAAAGGCTGAACATCAAGCAAGAGAGACCAAATGTCAAGCACTCCTCATCCACAACACAAGGAGCCATTCTAAGGGGCTGACACTTCATATCTGGGATGGATGAACCTATAAAGGTAATGCACATATTATTCGATCATCAACCTACATTTACATAGACAGAAAGGAAGCTTTATTTTAAAAGTAAAATGATGGTAGATTATACCTCAATCAGCATGGATGAACAATGTAATGGAGCACATTGAATGGAACAAGAAATGAAGAAAACAAGTAATATATTTAGAGGTTTCTAGCTTGGTGAATATTATCCACAAAACAAATCACCTACAATGCCATTTGAAGCTCCAAAATCATCTCAATGATCGACCAACAAGAGAAAATATTGCTTGCACTCCAAGAAACATAGCAATAAAATAAGAGGTGTAAAAAAAGGAGTTATACTTTCCTTGTAAGCATTACAGTGAAATATCTCCATGCAAAAAGGTTGAAATCCACTTGGCAAAAATTCTCTAAGGCACCATCCCATTTCTTAACATCCAAGAAAACTCATGAAGGAGTTACAAGTGCTCACACAAGTGTTCATGCGTTACAAGGCGACCAATAAGCTAGCAAAGCATTACTAAAGGATTGCTATGTTACAAAGGAGAAGTATCACTCATACGCAACGAGTGTGACACATGTCACAAAGCTCAAGTTTATTTCTCCAATAAATAGCGTTCTAAGTCCAAATTTCATAACACAACAAAACGTAGTCAAAGCCTATCAAGCACATTGTGGAAGGTAGGAATAAGGATCGTTAAATTCTCCTGGTCTTCAAGATCAAACCTTCCTATTTTTGTAGCATCTACGTTCTAGCATTGAATATGATCATCTCCATTGATTCTAGCACCCAAGGAAAATTTAATATTGTTGTTATATCCAGCTGAAGGAAGAGCCAAACAATGAGGATATTAGCATCAAAATTTTAGGTTTAAATCCTACTTTATTATTGCTTTCAATTTTGGATATATAAGGGTTATAAGCTAAGGTTGAAATTTAGATTTTGAAAGAAAAAGCTATAAGGGATAACTTACCAAATTAAAATAATATTTACAACTCAACCTAGGAGAAATAAGGAATTCTACTTGGATTAAATTCTTTAATATTTTACAAATATTATTAATTTTCTAAATTTTCAAATTTGGGAGTGATAAGGGTTACAACATCAAACTAGGTCTTTGGAAATTAGAAATTAAAACCTAAGGGTTATAAAAAGATGTTATTAAATATTTTTGTTAAGGTTGGAAATTTATCATTTTCTTGTCTCAAAATTTCTCAAAAATGGACAAAAGGAATCCAACATTAAAACCTCTTCAAAAATTGGAAAAGTGCTTAGTTATATTAGGAGAAATAAGGTGTTAGAAAAGTTGATTTTTGATCTTTACAAAACTATACAAAATCAACCATAAATTGAACTATATTTTACAAAAGCACTACATCATATTCCGAAAACATTAGGGAGACATAAGGGAGGCCAAAAAATCTAAAGTTTGATATTAGGAAGATCTAAATGGCATCAAATAAATTCTTCCTGGTAGAATCTCAACTACTCAAGGGTCCTAATTATTTCTCTTGGAAAAATAAAGTGAAAGCAATCTTAGTGTATGAAAAACTTTGGGATGTTTTCAAAGGGAAAACACAAAGACCTACCACAGGTGAAACTGAAATCCTAAAGTTTGAATAAAATGATTCAAAATATCTAATGATAATAACCTTTGCTATCACTAATGAGATTCAACCTTATATCAGTTCAGCTAAAATATATTTAGATGCATGGATAAGCCTAGGAAAAATATTTGAAGGAAAGAATAAGACAATTATTATTCATCTTCAAACTCAACTTCACTCATTGAAAATGAATAGTGGAGAAAGCATAGAACTGTTCCTAAGGAAGGTAACATATATTAAAGGGAAATTGTTGACCTTAGGAGAAACAATTAAGGATAAAATTCTTACTCAAGTAACCATGAGAGCACTTCCAAACATCTATAAGCATTTGGTAACATCTTTACATGTATTAAGTAAAGATACTTCTCTTTATGACCTAGTCAATATAATTTAAGAATATGAAGTAGAAAATACTTTGAAATATGAGATGACTAACACTGCATTAGTATCAAAAGATAATCCATAGGGAAATATTGATTCATCAATAAGAGTACGGAAAACATGGTATTGTTAGACATGCAGAAAGAAAGGCCATAGTACCAACTATTGTAGATACAATCCCAAAAATAGGAACCAAGAAAATTACATGAATAATGGAAATCAGTTTTAACCATGATGATACCAAAGGAACCATTTTCAATAGTAATTTCAACGACAAACCAATTATCCTCAACTAGAATATCAGAAGAGAAATAAAAAAGGTCACCTGGTTCAGAGGATAGAAGAAATTGAAGAAATGGAAGAACCTGCAGAGGATTTTGAAGTGAAAGCTCTATCAAAAAATGTAACATATTATAGAAACACTAACTATTTAATTGAATAGGTCACAAAGAATGCAAAGTAAGAGTACACAGCTCAATATGAAGAAGAAGATCTATATTGAATACTAAAAGTCTTCAATACCCAAATAATGTAATATATGGGGTGTTAGAAATAGATTATATTCCATCATTTGGGTTATGTAAATGTATCTTCCAAGGTACATACTTAGAATATTAGATTACTTTAGGGATAAGTTATCTAGTTACTTCATGCAATGTAATAAATGCACAAGTGTCAATGTACAAGTTGTATATGTGCAAGTTATCCCTTGCACAACTAGGTAGAGTGTTGGCCAAGTTACCTATTTTTGGATATATAAAGAAGGCCTTATTGTTAGATAGATATAGAGATTTGGGGACATAGTAGCTTAAAGCATATTCATAAGTATTATTGTAGTTATGTGTGGATCACCATCCAATGGTGATTGGTGCAATGTATTTTAGTAACTTTATTAATGGAGTGTTCATTTCCTCCATAGCTACATTGTATTCAATTATATCATTTCTATTTATTGCATGTATTAGTCTTCTTGCAAATTTACTTTCTTTCATATTATTCTACATCTCGTGATTGTTATCTCCCTATGGCCATTACATTAAAATCTAACAAATAGATCCTATGAAATCATAATTTTCATCAATAGTATATTTTTCATCCTTCCACTTCTAAATGTTGAAAATGGATTTACAAGTTCCTGATAAGGATAATATAGATTTATAAAGAGTGCATAAGCCACAAGAAGCATCATTCACATAATCAAGACAAGCATCACAATGAACTAGAGGGTACCAATAGTTTTAAATTTCATATTTTTTAGGCCTATACCACCATAAGATTTGCCTCTACTACCAATAGGAATGAACCTCTTGACATAAATATTCTTTAGAATGTTGAAAAAATTAAAATTAAAATTAAAGGGAACAAATTTCTAGTATGAGTGGTAATACAGATTCAATTCAATTTTAGGTTAGTGACATATAAAGGGGTCCAATAAAATTTCTGCTATACTACATGTATGGTAGAAGGAATATGAGATTCTACTTACAATCAAGGTTTTGAAGATGACTTTTAACGGGTTTTTTTGAGTAGGATCTAGAAAATAACAACTTTACTAAGGCATATACACATCATTTTGTTGGAAGTATTACATTAATTGGTAACTTGTAAGAATATTATAAGTACCATGTAAATAGTTAAGTTTAGAGTGTGATTAATAGTTGAGTATTTAGTAGGTGTCATGTAAGTAAGTGAGGTGTCATATAATTATGTAAGAGTTTATATTTTACAATCATTAGAGTATTTTTCTTTATGTGGTAATGTAGAGTCAATAATAGATCTATTATTATGTGGTATCCTGTGAGAAATATGAAGTGTTAGATCTCTCGTGTATGTGAGGATATGAAAAGTTTGTGTAAGTAGAAATGTCAAGGGTTGTGAATGTGAAGAGTATCATATCCATGCGTGTATATATTGAAGATAAAAAATTGTAATAATGGATTGGAAGAAGCTTTGCAATATATTGTATTTGCATTGCTTAAGTAGATATATATTCATTAATAATATTTTCTGTGAGTTTATTATATTGATTATATGGACAATATAGTTGGAATGCTAACAATGGTATGAGAGCCATATTTGGAGTGTTTGGTGAGAAAGAGAAAGGTTTAGAGAAGAGCAAAATTAGCCAATAAAGAAATGACTACAAGATAGAATTATTCTATTAGAATATTAGGAGAGGAACAACGTTAACTAGAACAACAAGGATTGCAACCTTATATTATTAGATAATTGAGGAAAAGTAAGCAATGCTAGCCAAGAGCAGTGTTTGAGGTGGCCACATAAAAACAATACATGAGGTTTAGTATATTTTAAGTGAAAAACATTACCTAGGAGTAGTGTTTGCCAGTGCCCATGTGAAAAAATAAGTGAGGTTTAATATATTGGAGATTTGGTAAAGGAGAAATTCAACAAAGAAGTGAAGAGAAGAAAGAAAGCCACATTGAAGAAGAGCCTGCACTGGAAGAAGACTTTATAGAAAATAAAAGGACAATAGGAGATCAGATGGGAGTTTATTATAAAATAAATTGATTTAAAATAGGAACACAATATTATATGAGAATATTCATTTACAAAGGAAATAAATATATTTGAGAAGAGAAAAATTAGAAGACTATAGAAGAAGACATGCAAGAAATTGTAGAAGGAAAATAAGCCACAGGTTAGAGAAATTGTTGAAGACATAGAAGATGAGGTTGAAGGTTGAAGAAATCATTTGAGAAGTAGCCAAAGAGGTAGAATTTGTTTATTGGAGATAGCCAATTAGAAGAACACTGGTGAAGACTAACAACCAATGGAGTAGTAATGTGCAAGTTTTGAAGATATTAAAATATTGGATTGGAGAAAGTGTAGGCATTTTTTTAAAAGGGGAGCATTGTGAAGAAGAAGACCATTGCAGAGAGGAATCCACAGTGAGGAAACAACAACAAAAAAAGAAAGGTGAATATGCCATGGTGAAAGCACCATAGTGAGAGCAACATAATAAAATTACCATGATGAGAGAGTAGAGTAGAAGTGGTGCCTTAAAACTATGAGCAAGTGTCCTTAAGTACAAAAATTGAAGCCTACACTAAATTCAAATTGAAGAAATCAAATTTAGGCTAGAGAAATTGGAGAGACCAACAAGAGTGTCATGACCATCCCTAGCTAAATTTATGGTACAAATAAAACAATGTATTAACCTATGATGTGGTGATACCTAGTTTGAAAAATTGAACCAACTATATGATGTTTAGCTGATTTATAAGGGTGTGTTATCGCTAACATATTTCCAAGTGTGTAGGATCAGGTACACTCATAAGTGGAACAAGTAGAATCACCCACCAGGAATGAGGGTACAGAATATCAGGGGAAATGATGATTAAGGTACTCAAAGGTAATATGGATAGATACCTTCATATAGGCATGCATTGACAGAAGGGATAATCATCGATGACTAATTACCTTGAGCTTTAGTTGATAGCCTAGTAGCTATCGTAAAATCTCTGGCTAAGATAGGTGATTGAGTTGATGGAAAGACTCCCTCTTTGTTGTTCTATAAATTTGTTTGCTCTCTACTGCATCGTGGCTTGGGTAGCTTAATGTTGGGTTTTTTATAAGAGAACAACTATAAAATATGTGTGGATACCTAAAGTAAACTGTCATGTTGAAGTGAAAGTAGAGTAGCATTCTTATGAAGGAAAGCAAATTAAATTTATATGCCGAATAAATATTCCTTTAAATTAATTAATGAGGTTTTAATTAAATAATGTTTGACTTTGGAGTTGATTGATAAACTTCATTGCAATTAATAAATGAGATTTCTTTTGAATTAATTAAAGGTGTTAATTTTAATGATAAAGGAAAAATTCATTAAAACTTTAATTAATTGAAATAAATAAAATAAAATCCATTTAAAAATAAATACATATATTTTATTTTATTTAAAAATAAATAAAAACAATAATGAGATTGTTTAAATAAAATAAATATATTCAAGAGATGATAAATATCATGGGAATGATATTTTATTTAAAGCGTACCATCCTCATTTTAAAAATTTAATTATTCCCTTTTCCTATATAGTGAAACCTATGAAAATATCCTATGAGGCTACTAATTTCCAAAGGTGGAAATTATTGGAAGGAATGCATGGAGGATAGGGGATGGAGCATTGAAGAAAAGAAGCTCAAGGCTGGGGAGGTTTCGCGAAGAACAACGAACGGGCCACCTAGGCAAGGATGCACATAAGGAGGAAGGAAAGGAAGAAAAGAGGATAGAGGATGTGAGAAGAAGGAAGGAAGCACCGAGGAGATGCAGACTAGGGACCGAGAGAAACAAAAGAATGCACCAAAAGCAAGGAGAAGAGGCAGCTAGACATTGTCAGATTTCCATCTTCACAAAAGTTTTAAGTTTTGATTGCTTTAAGATTTGAATCTGGTTTTTGTTTGCAATGGTATAGTGAGAAAACTTGGTTATGCTCCCCTAGTTTTATTTCCTCTGAAGCATGAAAGTCCATGGAAAATATTGGAAGCACCTACGTCCAAGTTTACGATGAGCATTGTGCTTTAGGAAGCCAGTATGTGTTTTAAATAAGCCACCATATGTTTATGGAGAGCATAGTGCTTTAGGAAGCTAGGCTATATTTTAGAGAAACTACCATATGTTTACAGAGAGTGTTGTGCTTTAGGAATCCAGGTTGTGTTTTAGATAAACCACCATATGTTTATGGAGAGAACTGTGCTTTAGAAATCTAGGTTGTGTCTTAGAGAAACCACCATATGTTTATGGAGAGCATTGTGCTTTAGGAAGCCAGGTTGTGTTTTAGAGAAACCACTATAAGTTTATGAAGAGTGTCATGCTTTAGGAATCCAGTCTGTGTCTTAGAGAAACCACCATATGTTTATGGAGAGCATTGTGCTTTAAAAATCTAGGATGTGTTTTAAATAAGCCACCATGTGTTAATTGGTGAGTGTTGTGTGCTGTGAAATCAGAGTCTGAGAATTTTTTTTTAGAGAGACCACAGTGTGTTAATATGTGATCGTTGTGTCGGGGAAGCTAGTGAGCATTAATGGTGAGCGTTGTGCATGTTCGAAGGCCATGATATACCGAAGGGAGCTTTGTGAGTGTTCGAGGGCACTACATGTCCAAGAGCATTATGGGAGTTTGATGTAGGAGCATCCGGTGGCAGCAGCGCAATCTTGCATCAACAAAAAAATTTCTAAGTTTTCGCAACTCAGGAAGGAGAGAGAAAGTGCAGGGCAAAAATTGTCGTGATTTCGTGACATGTTGCGAAATCGCGACCGATAGCAGGAGAGAGAAAATGCCATTGAGAATGTCATGATTTCATGACATGTCACAAAATCATGACGTCATGAAATCATGACCAGGAGTAGCTGGGAGGAAATGTCGTTGAGAATGTCACGATTTCATGACATGTCACAAAATCGTGACAAGGAGCATCCGATAGAAGACACTGTTGGGAATGTCACGATTTCGTGACATGTCACGAAATCACGACTGTCACAAAATCATGACAAGGAGGCAGCTGAGAGAAGACACCATTGGGAATGTCGTGATTTGGTGACATGTCACAAAATTGCGACAAGGAGCATCCGAGAGTAGACATCGTTGGGAATGTCACGATTTCGTGACATGTTGCAAAATCACGACTGTTGCAAAATCGTGACTGTCGCGAAATCGTGACAAGGAGTAGCCAGGAGAAGACACCAACGAGAATGTCATGATTTCACGACATGTCATGAAATTGTGACTGTCACAAAATCATGACCAGCAGCACAAGGGAGAAGATGCCAAAGAAATTGTTGCAATTTCGCGACATGTCACGAAATCGCGACCAGAGCAGAAAGGCGGAGGCATCCAAAGGCAAATGTCGTGATATCATGACTTGAAGATAAGAAAGGCAGCGATGGAGGAAAATGTCACGATATCGCGACCCGAAGGCGAGGAAGGCAGCGAGGAAGGAAAATGTCGTGATATCACGACATGTTGCGATATCGCGACCCGAAGGCAAGGAAGGCAGCGAGGAAGGAAAATGTCGCGATATCGCGACCCGAAGGCGAAGAAGGCAGAGATAAAGGGAAAACATCACGATATCATGACATGTCACGATATCGCGACCAAAAGGGAGAAGGAGCGCAAGGAAGCCAAAATGTCACGATATCGCGACAAACGGCTGGTTCATGGTTCGAAAAGGCATGCGTTCCAAGGTGATGTTTTTGAGGTAGTCAAGGGTCTCATTAATGCATGTTTTCATATCCGATAAGTTTGCTGAACACGACGGCCTCTCGAATGCTGCGTCCAGAGGTCAGAAATGTCAGACGGTTCTTTAATGCATGCTTTCATGGCGGATCGGGGCAGTTGCCAATTATGGAAAGAAAATTTAAAACTCGGTCGGGCGTCGACTGGGCAGGTTCCATGGAAGTACTCTCCTGCCTTGTCATTAATGACTCGGGGGGTCGGAACCTGGATAAAAGAACCCAATTTGTAATGAGACAGGGATGGTGAGTTGGAGATTGGAAGAAGAAAGAAAGGAAAATCACACCTACGGGCTGTATTGTAACACTGTGGTAAACGAATTATAGAGGAATAACATCTGGTTTTTCTGTGTGAATCTTGGCTCCCCATCAAGTGGTATCAGAGCGGGAGTTCCTGAGCATGTAACAGATCGCCGAACGAGAGGCAGTTACACCAGGATCTGTGGAAGGGTCTGTAAGAGAAGAAAGAAGAATGCCTCCACGAAGAAACCATGGTGGAGTAAGAAATATGGTGCCAGCAGAAGATTTTAGAGCTTTGCAGAGGCAAGTTCAGGCCCTGCAAGAGGAACTGCGTAGAGGGCACGAGCCCAGGAGGGAAGAAGGAAGTGAAGACGAAGTTGATGAAGAAGAAGACCAGTTTGAGGAAGAAGAAGAGGTTGTAGATCCTGCACAGGCCAGGTTATACAGAGCCATCTCCCAGATTGGAAAGAAACCAAAAATGGAGGTTTCTACATATTCTGGAAACCTAGATCCAGAAGAGGTGATTGACTGGATAAATGATCTAGAGGAGTATTTTGAATATGAGGAGGTTGAAGACCCTAATCGGGTCAGATTTGCTAAGACCAAGCTGAAGGGTCATGCCAACATCTGGTGGAAGGGAATACAGCTGGAAAGGAATAGAAGAGGGAAGGAAAGAATAACAAGATGGGATAGAATGGTAGAAAAGTTGAAAAGATAGTTTATTCCTATAGATTATGAATTAGATCTGCTAAGGAAAATGCAGAGTTTGAGACAGTCGAGCAAAACTGTCCAAGAATACATAGAGGAGTTTTATAAGATCTCCATCAGAACTGGCCATTTAGAGGCAAACAAGGAGAAGGTGGCCCGTTATATCAATGGGTTGAGACCCAGTATCCAGGAGGAGTTGAGCCTAGTTCGGGTGAGCACCATTGAGGATGCTTACCAGTTTGCCCTAAAGGTAGAAGAAAAGCTGAATAGACGGTTTGAGGGCAAGCAAAGAGGAAGAGGTCGTGGTGGAAGAACTGGTGGAAGGGCCAGTGGAGAGAAATACAAAGACCTGAAGAAGAAGACTGGTGAAACAAGTAGTAACCAGGATCAAAAAGAGGAGAACACTTATCAGCCCCGTAGTCAGGACAACTACCCAAGAGGACGGGGTAGATCTGGATGAGGGTTTGGAAGAGGAGTATTTCGTGGAACCTGTTTCCACTATGGCAAAGAAGGACATCGAGCATTCGAGTGTCCACAACATCGAGAAAGGACGAACAAGAGACCTGAGGGTCCTGCCAGAGCTGCTGTAGCAGATGAAGATGCTGAATCAGAACATTCTGAGGAGGCAGAAAGAGGAGAAGTTATGGTAACAAGAAGAACCTTTTTGAATGAAGAGAAAGGATTAGACCAGAGGAGAAACCTATTTCGTACGCAGTGTAGAAGTTCGGGTAAGGTCTGTAATGTTATTATTGATAATGGGAGTACTGATAACTTGGTCTCTGAGGAAATGGTTACCAAGTTACAGTTAAAGAGGAGGAAGCACCCGCATCCATATCGGATCGCGTGGTTACAGAAGGACCATAGGGCTTTGGTCAGTGAGCAATGCTCCATGAAATTTAATATTGGGAATTATTGTGATGAGGTCCTGTGTGACATCCTGCCTATGGATGCTTGCCATTTGTTGCTGGGAAGGCCATGGCAGTTTGATCAGAGTGCAGTGCATGATGGTCGTGCCAACACCTACTCAGTGACGAAGAATGGAGTGCACCATAAGCTGAAGCCCCTGAAGGAGGCGGACGAAAAGGTATGTAGCAGCGCCAGAATCTGTTTAGTTGAAGGGAGAAAATTTTTGGATGGTTTGAAGCATGAGCATATGTGTTATGCCTTAATTCCTAGAGTTAGGAAGGAGGAATGCAAAGATGCCCCAACAGAAGTCCTAGACCTGTTGGAGGAATTTCTAGATATTATATCTGATAATGTGCCTGAGGGTTTACCCCCAGTGAGGAAAATCAGTCACCATATAGATTTGATACCAGGGTCTAGTTTACCCAATAAGGCAGCACACAGAATGACTCCTACAGAAACTGAGGAGCTGAACCGACAAGTCCAAGAGTTGCTGCAGAAGGGACTGATTCGGGAAAGTTTAAGTCCATGCGCAGTACCTGCAGTACTCACGCCAAAGAAATACAGAGAGTGGAGAATGTGTACAGACTCTCGAGCTATTAACAAGATTACCATAAAGTATAGATTTCCATTGCCAAGGATGGATGACATTATGGACTATTTGAGTGGAGCCAAGTACTTCACAAAGATCGATCTGAAGAGTGGTTATCATCAGATTCATGTCAGAGAAGGGGATGAGTGGAAGACAACCTTCAAGACCAGAGAGGGTTTGTATGAGTGGTTGGTAATGCCATTTGGGCTAACCAATGCACCCAACACATTCATGAGACTGATGAATGAGGTATTGAAAGAATTTTTAGGCAAATTCATCATTGTCTATTTAGATGATATTCTAATATTTAGCAGAACCCTGGAGGAGCATCTGATGCATATCAGAAGGGTTTTTGAGAAGCTATGGGAGGAGCAGTTGTTAATTAATCTAAAAAAGTGTAATTTCATGAAGAAGGAGTTAGTGTACCTGGGATTTGTCATCTCAGCCGAAGGTCTAAAAATGGACCCAGAAAAGGTGAGGGCTATCATTGAATGGCCTACTCCGAGAAGCACAACTGAGGTAAGATCATTTCATGGTCTAGCCAATTTTTACAGGAAATTCATTAGGAATTTCAGTAGTATTTGTGCACCCCTTACAGAAACAATGAGAGGGGATAAGAAAGAATTTAAATGGACCTTAGGAGCAGATAAGAGCTTTGATATGTTGAAGAAGAAGGTCACAGAACAGCCTATTTTGGCACTTCCATATTTTAATAAGGTATTTCAGGTAGATACTGATGCTAGTGGTAGTGCCATAGGAGCTATTTTGAGTCAAGAAGGTAGGCCTGTTGCTTACTTTAGTGAGAAACTCAATGATGCCAGGAAAAAGTATTCAGTTTATGATCAAGAGTTTTATGCTATAGTTCAGGCTCTAAAGAAGTGGAGACATTATTTACTGCCAAAAGAGTTTGTTCTATATACTGATCATCAGGCCTTACAGTATATTAATAGCCAGGGGAAGCTAAATCAGAGGCATCTAAAGTGGGTGGAGTTTCTACAAAGTTATACCTTTGTGTTGAAGCACAGGAGCGGAAGGTCAAATAGAGTTGTAGATGCCTTAAGTAGAAGGCAGTGTTTGTTGATAGAAATGAAGGTGGAAGTGGTAGGATTTAATGAACTGAAGGGTTTGTACCCTGAAGATCCTGATTTTGCAGAAGCTTGGAAGGCTTGCTTGGCACCTGTTACTTTGGACAGGACCAAGTGGTTGGATTTCTTAATCCAAGATGGAATGCTATTTAGAGGAAGTCAGTTATGCATTCCAAGGAGTTCAATGAGGGAAAATCTGGTCAAGGAGAAACACGACGGCGGGTTGGCTGGTCATTTTGGTCGAGATAAGACCATTGCCCTGGTTAGTGAGAACTACTATTGGCCGCAACTACAGCAAGATGTGAAGAGGTTTGTGCAGAGCTATAGAGTATGCCAGATGGCGAAAGGTGTGAGCTAGAATACGGGATTATATCAGCCATTACCTGTGCCAGAGCGACCATGGGAGGACATCAGCATGGATTTCGTTCTTGGCCTACCAAGAACACAACAGGGAAATGACTCCATATTTGTGGTGGTTGACAGGTTTTCAAAGATGGCACATTTTATTCCCTGCCAGAAAACTAGTGACGCGGTTCACATTACGGGATTATTCTTCAAGGAGGTGGTACGACTTCATGGTCTACCAAAGAGTATCATTTCTGACAGAGATACCAAGTTTGTGGGGTATTTCTGGAGAACTTTGTGGAAGAAACTGAAGACAGACTTGAAATTTAGTTCTGCATATCACCCCCAGACTGATGGACAAACAGAGGTGGTGAATAGAAGCTTGGGAAACCTATTGAGGTGCTTGGTAGGAGATAAGCCCACGGGATGGGATTTGGTTTTACCACAGGCAGAATTTGCATACAACAATTCTGTCAACAGGAGTACTAACAAATCTCCATTCCAGATAGTATATGGGAGCAGTCCAAGAACTGCTTTCGAGTTGAGAAAGATGGATACAAGAGACAAGTGCAGTGCTGAGGCTGAGGACTTTGCAGAGCATCTGAGAGGCTTGCATGAAGAGGTGAAGAAGCAGATTACCAAGATGAATAACCAATATAAGACAAGGGCAGATCAGAAGAGACGGCCTAAAGAATTTGCAGTGGGAGATGAAGTCATGGTCCACCTGAGGAAGGAAAGATTTCCTGCTAAAACCTATAACAAGCTGAAGATGAAGAAGTTTGGGCCATGCCGAGTTATAGGAAAACGGGATTCAGGCAATGCCTATGAAGTGGAATTGCCCAGCGGCCTTAATATATCACCTATTTTTAACGTTGTAGATTTGGTAGAATATCATGAAGGAGGCAGTAGCGAGACACCAAGTATAGAGTTATGGAGTATTCCAACGTCTACTCCAGTCGTAGATGAGATCGAAGAAATACTCGACACCCGAGCAGGCAGAAGCACCAGGAACAGGCAATATTCTGAATATTTGGTCAAGTGGAAGGGCAGGCCTATCGAAGATGCAACTTGGTTGTCAAAAATAGAGGTCGACCACCTGGGTCTTCCTCTAACAGTATAGAAGTGAGGGTCACTTCTCAAATCAACCCCGGGTGTCTGATGCAGGAGCATCCGGTGGCAGCAGTGCAATCTTGCATCAACAAAAAATTTTCTAAGTTTTCGCAACTCAGGAAGGAGAGAGAAAGTGTAGGGCAAAAATTGTCGTGATTAATCGTGACTAGCAGTAGGAGAGAGAAAATGCCATTGAGAATGTCATGATTTTGCGACATGTCGCAAAATCGTGACCGTCATGAAATCGCGACCAGGAGCAGCCAGGAGGAAATGTCGTTGAGAATGTCGCGATTTCATGACATGTCGTGAAATCACGACAAGGAGCAATCGAAAGAAGACACTATTGGGAATGTCATGATTTCGCGACATGTCACGAAATCATGACTATCACGAAATCGCGACAAGGAGGCAACCAGGAGAAGACGCCATTGGGAATGTCATGATTTCGTGACATGTCGTGAAATCACGACAAGGAGCAGCCGAGAGTAGACATCATTGGGAATGTCGTGATTTCGTGACATGTCACAAAATCACGACAAGGAGCAACCAGGAGAAGACACCAATGAGAATGTCACGATTTCATGACATGTCACGAAATCATGACAATCGCAAAATTGTGACCAGCAATAAGAGGGAGAAGATGCCAAAGAAATTGTCATGATTTCGCGACATGTCGCGAAATCATGACCAGAGCAGAAAGGCGGAGGCATCCGAAGGCAAATGTCGCGATATCGTGACATGTCGCGATATCGCGACTTGAAGATAAGAAAGGTAGCGATGGAGGAAAATGTCACGATATCGCGACATGTCACGATATCGTGACCCAAAGGCGAGGAAGGAAAATGTCGCGATATCATGACCCGAAGGCAAGGAAGGCAGTGAGGAAGGAAAATGTCGTGATATCGCGACCCGAAGGCGAAGAAGGCAGAGATAAAGGGAAAACGTCGCGATATCGCGACATGTCACGATATCGTGACCAAAAGGGAGAAGGAGCGCAAGGAAGCCAAAATGTCATGATTTCATGACATGTCGCGATATCACGACAAACGGCTGGTTCATGGTTCGAAAAGGCATGTGTTCCAAGGTGATGTTTTTGAGGCGGTCAAGGGTCTCATTAATGCATGTTTTTGTATCTGATAAGTTTGCTGAACATGGCGGCCTCTCGAATGCTGCGTCCAGAGGTCAAAAATGTCAGACGGTTCTTTAATGCATGCTTTCATGGCGGATCGGGGCAGTTGCCAATTCTGGAAAGAAAATTTAAAACTCGGTCGGGCGCCGACTGGGTAGGTTCCACGGAAGTACTCTCTCACCTTGTCATTAATGACTCGAGGGGGGTCAGAACCTGGATAAAAGAACCCAGTTTGTAATGAGACGGGGATGGTGAGTTGGAGATTGGAAGAAGAAAGAAAGGAAAATCATGCCTGTAGGCTGTATTGTAACACTATGGTAAACGAATTACAGAGGAATAACATTTGGTTTTTCTATGTCAGTCTCGGCTCCCCATCAGAGTTGATAGCACTAAGTAATTTAGAGGACCATGCTCCAAGAGTGGGAACTTTGTTATGATACAGGTAAGAGCAGTACCTGGTTCTAGTTTGCTTAGATGCTAGGTTTTTCCATGGTTTTTCAGCATCCGTGTTGGAAGGCATTGGCCTCTGGTTGTAGACCCTACCTTAGGAAGGTGTTGTAAAACTTAATTAAATTAGAAAGAACCTTTGATTTATATGAGATTTATTGAAGGCTTTTAATTAGAAAGGGACCTTTGATTTATATAAAATATAATGAAGGCTTTTAATTAGAAAGAACCTTTGATTTATGTGAAATTATTGAAGGCTTTTTAATTAGAAAGGAACCTTTGATTTATATGAAATTATTGAAGGATTTTAATTAGAAAGGACCCTTTGATTTTTATGGGATTTATTAAAGGTTTTTAATTGAGAAGGAACCCTTTGATTAAAGTTGATTATCTTAGGAGTTTTCAATTAAAAAGGATGTGGATTTATTCTTTAAATTGAAGTTATGGGGCTTCAATTTAGGGAATGAATGAATGATTGTTTTAAATATTAAAGGTATGGGACTTTAATGCTTTAAATAGTAATTGGTTGATTGGAAATTGTGAATTAAAAAGGATGTAGATTTATTCTTTGAATTGAAGTTATGGGGCTTTGATTTAGGGAATGAAAATGAAAGAGATTGTTTTAAAGGTTAAGGGTATGGGACTTTAATGCTTTAAGACATGAATGAATTTGATTAAAGTTAGACCTTGATCTAAGTAGTACATGATGGATGACTCTCTAAGGGAACTTGAGAGGGGAAAATAAAAGTAAAGGTTCTTTTATAATATCCATTATGCATTAGATGGTTAGAAACTTAATTGAATTTTGTATAGTTGCAATTTGGCAAAGTAAATGAGTAGATGCATTTAAAGGCATGCCTATCTTGAACCATGAGTATCCTGATCCCCTACTACCCTCAAAGATCCAATGGGAAGCAAGGAGAAGCAAGGAGTTCAATGGAAATAGAGTATAGGTAATTGTATCTTACATTGATTTACTTATGCTCAAATAGACTAGAATTGTGGGGAGATATCCCCAATGTAGTTAATGTAATATTCCTTAAAGTAAGAAGGATTTACCATGCAAATTCTGATGCAATAACTATTTATTGGTTTAAAGAAGGTACTTTTACTTTATTTCTGTATTTGGTTATATTATGTAGTTGATTCTCTTTTAGTGTTAAGCTTGCTTTATTTTTTGGATGCTTGGTGATTGCTTTCTGATGTTGTAGTATCTAGATGTATCATTGTTTGGTTGCTTGATGATAGAAATCTAAGTGTAGAGTTCTAGGGTGAACTCAGAGGTGACCTAAGGGAATTAAGAACCCCTTAGGGTGAACATAGGTAACCTAAGGGAATTGAGAACCCCTTAGGGTGAACATAGGAGACCTAAGGGAATTGAGACCCCCTTAGGGAGATAAAGGACTAAGTTGTGAAGAGATTACATCTGAGTTAAGATAGCTCATCATGGAGATGAGATAGATAGATTAACTCATAATACTCATAGCATACCTACACATAATTATTTGTGTATGGTATGGAGATGCGTGTATACCTTCGATGGACTGAGGGTGATAGGTCTAGCTCATCAAGAATTATGGGATAGATGGGCTTATCTATAGTGACACATGATACGCCTACACAGATGGACTTGTGATAGGGTACTTCATGAGATGTAACTTCCAAGAAAACTTAGGGGATTGAAACTTTAGGTAAATGCTAGTTGGGTTAGGGGTTCATGAAGGGTTCATGTATCCCTCTCCTTAGTAAAAAAAAAACTCTTTCTATTTTTGTATTTTCTATTTGTGTGTTTTTGGGTCATTACATTTGGTATTAGAGCTCTAGGTATGAGGGTATAGAGCTTATGTGTGTGCTAAAAGGGAATTAGATGTATCCAATGAAGGCTTTCTTAAGAAAAGGGCTAAAGTTAGGATGATCTAGAATACCCTATTTTCTAGAATATGACGGGCATAAACCCCAAGGTAGAGTGGATGTTAGGATGCCTTAGTAGGGACTTCGGTATCAATGACACATCCTAGCTTGGGATATTACCCTAGTTAGGTTGTTAATGCATATAGCAAGAGAACTCTATATTATGGCTTGATTAGAGATACAACTTAAGATGAAACTATAATCTAATCTTCTTTCTTGGATGGAATCAGGTTAAGATGCCACCTAAGACCAGAAGAGGGAGGCCTACACCTAGAAAAACTCAAAAAAGTAATGTCGAAGAAGAAAACTAGGATGGGGAACCAACAAGCCCCAATAGGGAGGTAGAAGACCTCACCGCTATGGTCATTGCTATGCAGGATCAGATAAGATAGTTGCTAGAAATGGTTATGAATCAGAATTTGCAAGTTCGAGGCTCAGATATTGGTCTAGATAGTGGATTAACTATAGAACAAGTGCAAGCTAGAGCCTTAGAGGAAAAGGAAATAGCTAGGGACATGAAAAACATTAGTATCTCCAAGTTTTATGGAGAGGGCGATGGGGATGCAGTGGAAGCATGGCTGAGAGAAGCAGAGGTTCACTTTATGGTAAAAGGCTACTCATCAAGAACCCGAACACTTTGGGCTATGATTAACCTAGAAGGGGATGCTCTGGAGTGGTGGGAAACCCACTATGAGGAAACTAATATTGAACCCATTGATACTCCATGGGAAGAATTTATAAACATATTTAAGAAGAGATTCCTAATAGAGCATTTCTATACCTTAAAGTTTGAAGAATTTTCTAGTCTGAGGCAAGGAACCAACATAGTAGAGGTGTACTATAAGAAGTTGGTAAGACTGTTCAAATATGTACCTATTTATAATGAGAAAATATGGGTTCACAAGTTCACTCTTGGATTGGAATCTAGGTTAAAGCATGATGTAGACATGTAGGAGCCTAAATCACTACAAAAGGTATATGACCTAGCAAAGAAAGTAGAGTCACACTTATGTTATAAATATGACACTCTACCCGAGCAAGCTCGACAAGAGCTAAAGAAGAGGAATAGTAATGGGTTTGTAAAATGGGAGGCTGAGCAAGAGTGAAAGGCTAAGAATCCCAAAAATCCTGAGAAGAAACCTTATGGGAATCAGAAGAAGTTCAAGAAGAACTTTTGTAAGAAGGATAACAAGCCCAACAACATGAAACCTCAACCACAGAAGTCGCAAGCTCCAATTCCAGTAGTTAAGAGTGGGAATGAGAAACCTAAAAAATAGCAAGGACCCAAGGAAGGGTGCTACAATTTTCGAGGACCTCATTACTATAATCAGTGTCCATATCGAGTAGGGACTAGCACAACTAATGCAAAAGGGAAGGAACCGGAACATCGGATCTATGCCAAAATCAGGAAGCAGAAGCTAGAGGGACAAGCCACCCCATTACTTGTGAAAGGTAAGGTTTTCAATAAGCAAGTAAACATTTTGATAGATAGTGGAGCCACTGAAAGTTTTATTTCATCTAGTCTAGCAAGGACTATGTCGAAAAGGCCTGGATATTTGGCTCAAGGGTGGAAGGTTGAGTACGGTTCTAGGTAGACCTACTCGGTGAACCAGTGTTATCCTATGGCAGAAGTTACTCTATCTAAAGGGACTACGAAATGTTATTTATATGTAGCTCCCTTACACGCCTTTGATGTGGTCCTAGGGATGGATTGGCTACAGGCCCATAAAGCCTTAGTCAATTTCCAAGACCGATGGATTGAGTATTCAGAGGAAGGTGGAAAGAGACTAAGAATTCATAGCAGACAAGGGGCATTTGAACCTCAGATGTTGTCCGCTATGCAATTGAAAAAGGCCCTAAAGAGAGGAGGAATAGTGTATGTGGTAAAACTTAATGAAGTGGAGGACCATGAGAAAGGAGAAATACTAAGACAACATCCAATTTTATAGGATTTTTAGGATGTATTTCCAGAAGACCTACCTGGACTACCTCCTGTATGGGAATTTGACTTCACAATTGAACTTATGATGGGAGTCGAACCTATTCATAGATCCTCGTATAGGATGAATCCTACTGAAATATGAGAACTAAAGGTTCAATTGCAAGGATTATTGGAGAAGGGTTTGATAAAACCAAGTGTGTCACCATGGGGTGCACCAATTTTGTTCATGAAAAAGAAGGATGGTTCGCTAAGATTGTGTATTGATTACAGGATGCTAAATAAGGCTACAATCAAGAATCGATATCCTTTACCTAGGATTGAAGATTTATTTGATCAACTAAAGGATGCCAAGGTGTTTACTAAGATCGACCTGAGGTCAGGGTATCACCAGTTAAGGATTCATGAGGAAGACACTCACAAAATGATATTTAAGACTAGGTATGGGCATTATGAGTTTACAGTTCTACCCTTTGGACTGACTAATGCCCCAGATGCTTTCATGAACTTAATGAATAGTGTGTTTCAAAGACACTTGGACCAATTTGTCCTGGTATTCCTAGATGATATCCTTATATACTCTCGAGATAAATAAGAACATGATAAACATCTTAGGATCATGTTGGAATTGTTAAGGAAGAATCAACTTTATGGAAATCTGACTAAGAGTGAATTCTATGTTCCAGAGGTACGATATCTTGGACACGTTATATCAGCAAAGGGGATTGTTGTGGATCCAGAAAAGATAGAGGCTATTCTGAATTGGCCACCCCCTACTAATGTGACTGAAGTGCGAAGTTTCATGGGGTTAACGAGCTATTATAGACGTTATATAAAGGACTACTCCAAGATTTTTGGACCCATAACAAACCTTCAGAAGAAGGGGAAAGAATTCAAGTGGTCAGAGAAGTGTGAGGTTGCCTTTGAACTACTAAAGCATAAGCTTACTACTGCACCGATACTAAAGGTTCTCGATCCTCAAGGGGACTTTTTAGTGTGCACTGATGCATCAATAGATGGGTTGGGTGGGGTACTCTCACAAGAGGAGTCAGTAGTGGCATATACTTCAAGGAAGCTCAAAAAGCATGAAGTTAATTATGCTATGCATGATTTAGAGCTAGTTACAGTAGTGCATGCTTTAAAGGTTTGGTACCACTACTTGGTGGGAAGGCCCTTTGAATTAAAGATAGACCATCAAAGTCTATGGTATATATTCACCCAACCAATACTCAATGCGAGACAAAGAAGATGGGTGGAATTTCTCATTGAGTATGATTTTGAGATTGAGTACATAAAAGGAAAAGAGAATAAAGTAGTTGATGCTTTGAGTAGAAGGAAATATATAGCAACCATAACTAGAATTCACATGGACCTGATGGATCGAGTGAGATAGGAGCAATCTCAGGATGAGTATTGCCAAGGAATTTGAGTCAATATGGATAGAGATCCTGAAGGAAATAAGGAATTTAGTGTGAAATATGACTTTTTATGTTATAAGGGAAGGGTCATCATACCAAATATGGGTGATTTGAGGAACTTGATAATGCAAGAAGCTCATAGATCTCCTTATTCTTCTCATTCGAGAGGAGCCAAAATGTGAGAAAACATGAAAAGAGCCTTCTTTTGGGTAGGTATGAAGAAGGACATCACGGATTTTGTTGCTCGATGCCTCGAATGTTAGAAAGTTAAGGTAGAATACTAGCATCCTATAGGAAAACTATGTTTACATGATATACCTATGCAAAAATGGTAGGTTATATCTATGGATTTTATCATGGGTTTACCCAAGACTCGGTACCAACATGATGCCATATTTGTAGTGGTCAAAAAATTGACTAAGGTTACCCACTTCATACTAGGAAATACCAAGGATGATGCTCAGGTAGTGGCTAGAAGATTCATCAAAGAGGTATTCCGATTGCATGGATTTCTTGAGGTAATTATCTCAGATAGAGACTCCAAATTCACTTCTAAATTTTGGAAATCCCTTCATAGTGCAGTTGGTACGAAACTGAATATGAGTTCAACATACCACCCTAAAACCGATGGTCAAATAGAGTGGGTAAACCAAGTTCTAGAAGACATGCTCCACATGTACTACATGGATCACAAATATCAATGGGAAGATTGTCTACCTTTGGTAGAGTTTACCTACAATAATGGACATCACTCCTCACTAGGAATGGCACCTTTTGATGCCTTGTATGGGTGAAAGTGTAGAACACCATTATCTTGGGATAACCTAGAGGATCGAGTTGTGATTGGGCCAAAAATGGTCAGGGTAATGGAAGATCAACTAAAAGAAATTAGGCAAAGGCTTAAAGAAGTTGTGGATAGGCAGAAGAGTTATGCAGATCTAAAAAGGACTCCAAGAGAGTATTCTATTGGAGATAAGGTGTTCTTAAGGGTTAAGCCAAAGAAAAGTGCTATCAAATCCATGAAGTTGGATCCACATTTTGTGGGGCCCTTTGAGATCATGGAAAATATTAGTTTGGTTGCATACCGACTTGCATTACCACCTAATCTATCCAAAATCCATGACACCTTCCACATATCCTTGCTTAGGAAATATGTTGTTGACCCTGAACATGTGTGGGATGTTTCTAAATTGTAGATGGTAAATCTGGAGGCCATTGAAGTACTACCGATGAAGATTCTTGAGTTTCATTCTAAATCTCTATGGAATCAGACTCTCGAATAGTGTAAGGTCCAGTGGGACCAGTTCTCTGAGAAGAATGCCACTTGGGAGAAAGTGGAGGTTATGCAAAAATATTTTCCCTTTTTGTTTGAAGCTATATGATGTAATAATTTTACTTTCTATTAAAAACAAAAGGAAAACTGGAAACACCGAGGATGATGTTTAATTCTAGTGGGGGAGGATGTCATGACCCTCCCTAGCTGACTTTATGGCACAAAGAAAACAATGTATTAACCTATGATGTGGTGATACCTAGTTTGAACAATCAAACCAACTATATGATGTTTAGTTGATTTATAAGGGCATGTTATCGCTAACATATTGCCAAGTGTGCAGGATCAGGTACACTCATAGGTGGAACAGGTAGAATCACCCACCAGGAATGAGGGTACCAAAGATCAAGGGAAATGATGATTAAGGTACTCGGAGGTAACATGGATAGATACCTTCATATAGGCATGCATTGATGGAAGGGATAATCATCGATGACTGATCACCTTGAGCTTTAGTTGATAGCCTAGTAGCTATCATAAAATATCTGGCTAAGATAGGTGATTGGGTTGATGGAAAGACTCCCTCTTTGTTGTTTTATAAATTTGTTTTCTCTCTACTGCATCATGGCTTGGGTAGCTTAATGTTGGGTTTTCTATAAGAGAACAACTGCAAAATGTGTGTGGATGCCTAAAGTAAACTGTCATGTTGAAGTGAAAGTAGAGTATCATTCTTATGAAGGAAAGCAAATTAAATTTATATGTCGAATAAATATTCCTTTAAATTAATTAATGAGGTTTTAATTAAATAATGTTTGACTTTGGAGCTCATTGATAAACTTCATTGCAATTAACAAATGAGATTTCTTTTGAATTAATTAAAGGTGTTCATTTTAATGATAATGGAAAAATTCATTAAAAGACTTTAATTAATTGAAATAAATAAAAGAAAATCCATTTAAAAAGAAATAGATATCTTTTATTTTATTTAAAAAAAAAAAAAATAATAATGAGATTGTTTAAATAAAAGAAATATATTTAAGAGCTGATAAATATCATGGGAATGATATTTTATTTAAAGTGTACCATCCTCATTTTAAAAATGTAATTATTCCCTTTCCCTATATAGTGAAACCTATGAAAATAGCCTATGAGGCTACTAATTTCCAAAGGTGGAAATTATGGGAAGGAACGCATAGAGGATAGGGGATGGAGCATTGAAGGAAAGAAGCTCGAGGCTGGGGAGGTTTCGAGAAGAATGGTGGATGGGCCACCTGGGCAAGGAGGCACGTAAGGAGGAAGGAAAGGAAGAAAAGAGGATAGAGGATGGGAGAGGAAGGAAGGGAGCACCGAGGAGACGTAGACCAGGGACCGGGAGAAATAGAAGAATGCACCAGAAGCGAGGAGGAGAGGCAGCCAGACATTGCCAGATTTCCATCTCTATAGAAGTTTTAAGGTTGGGTTGCTTTAAACTTTGAATCTAGTTTTTATTTGCATTGGTATGGTGAGAAAACCTGGTTATGCTCCCCTAGTTTTATTTCCTCTGTAGCATGAAAGTCCATGGGAAATATTGGAAGCACCTACATCCAAGTTTATGGTGAGCGCTATGCTTTAGGAAGCCAAGATGTGTTTTAAAGAAACCACCATATGTTTATGGAGAGCGTTGTGCTTTAGGAAGCTAGGTTATGTTTTAGAGAAACCACCATATGTTTATGGAGAGCATTATGCTTTAGGAAGCCAGGCTATGTTTTAGAGAAACCACCATATGTTTATGGAGAGCATTGTGCTTTAGGAAGCCAGGTTGTGTCTTAGAGAAACCACCATATATTTATGGAGAGCGTTGTGCTTTAGGAAGCCAGGTTATGTTTTAGAGAAACCACCATATGTTTATGGAGAGCGTTGTGCTTTAGGAAGCCAAGTTGTGTCTTAGAGAAACCACCATATGTTTATGGAGAGCATTGTGCTTTAGGAAGCTAGGATGTGTTTTAAATAAGCCATCATGTGTTAATTGGTGAGCATTGTGCACTATGAAACCAGAGTGTGAGCATTATGTTTTAGAGAGAGACCACCATGTGTTAATTGGTGAGCACTATGCTGGGGAAGCCAGTGAGCATTAATGGTGAGCATTGTGCATGTTCGAAGGCCATGATATACCGAAGGGAGTACTGTGAGGGTTCGAGGGCACTACGTGTCCAAGAGCATTGTGGGAGTTGAGAGCACCGAGTAATTGAGAGCACCATGCTCCAAGAGTGGGAACTCTATTATGATAGAGGTAAGAGCAGTACCTAGTTCTAGTTTGCTTAGATGCTAGGTTTTGTCATGGTTGTTCAACATCCGCCTTGGAAGGCATTGGCCTCTGGTTGTAGACCCTACCTTAGGAAGGTGTTGTAAAACTTAATTAAATTGAAAGGAACCTTAGTTTTATATAAAATACAATGAAGGTTTTTAATTAGAAAGAACCTTTGATTTATTTAAAATATAATGAAGGCTTTTAATTAGAAAGAACCTTTGATTTATATGAGATTTATTGAAGGCTTTTTAATTAGAAAGGAACCTTTGATTTATATGAAATTATTGAAGGATTTTAATTAGAAAGGACCCTTTGATTTTTATGGGATTTATTAAAGGTTTTTAATTGAGAAGGAACCCTTTGATTAAAGTTGATTATCTTAGGAGTTTTCAATTAAAAAGGATGTGGATTTATTCTTTAAATTGAAGTTATGGGGCTTCAATTTAGGGAATGAATGAATGATTGTTTTAAATATTAAAGGTATGGGACTTTAATGCTTTAAACAATAATTGGTTGATTGGAAATTGTGAATTAAAAAGGATGTAGATTTATTCTTTGAATTGAAGTTATGGGGCTTTGATTTAGGGAATGAAAATGAAAGAGATTGTTTTAAAGGTTAAGGGTATGGGACTTTAATGCTTTAAGACATGAATGAATTTGATTAAAGTTAGACCTTGATCTAAGTAGTACATGATGGATGACTCTCTAAGGGAACTTGAGAGGGGAAAATAAAAGTAAAGGTTCTTTTATAATATCCATTATGCATTAGATGGTTAGAAACTTAATTGAATTTTGTATAGTTGCAATTTGGTAAAGTAAATGAGTAGATGCATTTAAAGGCATGCCTATCTTGAACCATGAGTATCCTGATCCCCTACTACCCTCAAAGATCCAATGGGAAGCAAGGAGAAGCAAGGAGTTCAATGGAAACAGAGTATAGGTAATTGTATCTTACATTGATTTACTTATGCTCAAATAGACTAGAATTGTGGGGAGATATCCCCAATGCGGTTAATGTAATATTCTTTAAAGTAAGAAGGATTTATCATGCAAATTCTGATGCAATAACTATTTATTGGTTTAAAGAAGGTACTTTTACTTTATTTCTATATTTGGTTATATTATGTAGTTGATTCTCTTTTAGTGTTAAGCTTGCTTTATTTTCTGGATGCTTGGTGATTGCTTTCTGATGTTGTAGTATCTAGATGTATCATTGTTTGGTTGCTTGATGATAGAAATCTAAGTGTAGAGTTCTAGGGTGAACTCAGAGGTGACCTAAGGGAATTAAGAACCCCTTAGGGTGAACATAGGTAACCTAAGGGAATTGAGAACCCCTTAGGGTGAACATAGGAGACCTAAGGGAATTGAGACCCCCTTAGGGAGATAAAGGACTAAGTTGTGAAGAGATTACATCTGAGTTAAGATAGCTCATCATGGAGATGAGATAGATAGCTTAACTCGTAATACTCATAGCATACCTACACATAATGATTTGTGTATGGTATGGAGATGTGTGTATACCTTCGATGGACTGAGGGTGATAGGTCTAGCTCATCAAGAATGATGGGACAGATGGGCTTATCTGCAGTGACACATGATACGCCTACACAGATGGACTTGTGATAGGGTACTTCATGAGATGTAACTTCCAGGAAAACTTAGGGGATTGAAACTTTAGGTAAATGCTAGTTGGGTTAGGGGTTCATGAAGGGTTCATGTATCCCTCTCCTTAGTAAAAAAAAAAAACTCTTTCTATTTTTGTATTTTTTGTTTGTGTGTTTTTGGGTCGTTACAAAGAGATAATATGTCCAACATTAGAGTTTGTTGGAAATAAGCTAAAAGTAAAACATCTAACACAAAATAGAGTCGGTAAAATATTAGTAGCAAGAAAACTTATCTAGGTGAGCTTTGTAACTCTCATAATGTAATACATATTTTGATTTGGCATTGGGAAAACTAAATATTTCAGTGTCTAATTATTCATTTCTAGTTAAAAAGCATTTTGGTGGAATTTTAAATATTAAAAGGAACATTTGGTGGAAGAAAATTTTGGAGGGAATTTTATATATGAAATATTTGATGGGAATATGATATTTGAAAGGGAAGTTTAAATATTAAAAGTAAAAGAGGAACACTTACTTTAAAGGTGCAAATAGGAAAGGCTTAATCTAGAGACAATTTAGCATAATAATTAGATGTCTTTACCATCATTGGTAACAAATGTTATGTTCAAAGATGTAATAGCCCAAATTCTTTAATTTGCTAGTGATGACCTCAATGAACAACTTTTTTGAGCTATAAAAACCTGCCATTTCAATTCTAATAATGCTTTTTTAGGTGGACAATAGCAAAATATTGGCAATTTCTTTTTAGGATTGGTTATCTAGGTAACATATTTCAAAATGGTAGTGTAATAAATAGATAAATAAAGCAATACTGTGGCAGCATTAAATAAAGCAATTTAGACCTATGAAGAGGGTACTAACACTCTTATATCTACAAAAAAACTTTGGATATTATGCCAATTTTTTGTAGGAACTTATAAACTATGATCATTCTAAAAGTTTAGAATGCTTGACATTTTTCAGAAGTTATGCATCTAATGTAAAAGAAATTGCAATAAATTTGATCAACCTTTGTGAAATGATAAAATGCAAAAAATAGTAGGTGAGGTGAGGATAATGCTTGTCAGGGAAGAACATCAGGATAAAATGGATAGGATGATTAGTGAGTTACCCAAGTGCAATAGAGAAGATAATATTTTAGAAGTTGAGCATGTAATTAACTAGGAGCACATGGGAAAATATGGTGTGTCACAAGGGCAAGGTCTTATGCATATATTATAAAAGCATGTGATGAATAAATTAATCATTGCTTTGGTATTTTCAAATTGGTTGAAATGGATAGGGAAACAAATATGGAGGCAAATGATTCAAAATATGACCAAATGGAAAAAAAATACAATAATATATTAATAAGTTAATTGTATCACTTAGTTCTATGTTTCTTGGGATAAATGAGAAGGTAATTGCATACATAAATTAGAATGAAGATAATGCAATACTGACTTGGAATAATTTTGAGCTAGAAGCTCATAAATTACTTGATGCAAATTTTGTGGAAGAGAAACAAACACTAAATAAAATATCTAAACAATTAAACATGCAAAAAAGGAAGATTGAAATTTATACCAAATAAAGTAATATGGAGGGGGGTTGAAAGTATTACATTATTTGGTGACTTGCAATAATATTGTAAGTACCATGTAAATAGTTTAGTTTAGAGTGTGATTAAAAATTGAGTATTTAGTAAGTGTCATGTAAATAAGCATGGATTTATGTAAGTGAGGTGTCATATAATTATGTAAGAGTTTGTCATTTAGTATGTGCAATCATTAGAGTTTTTGTCCTTATGTGGATATGTAGATTTAATAATAGATTTATTATTTTGTGGTATTTATCCCATGAGAAATATGAAGTGTTAGATCTCCCATGTGTGTGAGGAGATGAAAAGTTTGTGTAAGTAGAAAGGTCAAGGGTTTTGAATGTGAAGAGTCTCATATCCATGTGTGTATATATTGAAGATAAAGTATTTTAATAAGTATTCAAAGAAGCTTTGCAATACATTGTATTTGCATTGCTTAAGTAGATATATATTCATTATTAATATTTTTATGAGTTTTTTATTGAATTGTGTGAGCATTTTATATTGATCCTATTGGGAATATATTTATATTACTAACACCTTTTGTAGATGATCATTCAAGAATTGAAGCCAATGATTAGGGTGTTTATCCTAAATTGAAAACTACTAATGTAGGAGTAGCTCATATTCTTGAATGACCTCCTAATGCTTATGTTCTAAATATCACCATGCTACACTTATAGAGAGATGACCTAGGGGATAGATCTTTAAAATGGAATGCCTTATATATTTACATGGAGTTATTGACATGGGTAAGGTCACTATTGTTGTATCCCAACATTGTATCCTTTGGTTATAATTTAAGAATATATTCTTGAAAGGTTTTATAAAGGACCTTCCCTCTTTATATGTGGTTATATTATTTTAGACTAAGCAAATAGGATCAATTGATGAGTATTAGACTAAATTTACAAGAATTCTCACCTATAAATATAATTTGTAGCCATTGATGATAGTTTTAAAATTCAAACATGGGATCAAGGAATAAATCTAATGAGAAGTTGATATGCATGCATGATCTTTATGACCTCCATGGTGAAGAATGATTATTCAAAGAAATAAAATATAAGATCAAAGTGTTTAGGTTTTAGCTTTCATGAGGCTTCAATACCTCTAGGACTTATTTCAACAACCTTAATGATGATTTCCCTCAAATATTTTTCTATTTTAGATGTGAATCTTGACACTCATGAGATTAAGTATGTGAGGAAAAGAATATTTTCCACATAAAAGTAGAGGTCATTAATCTCAATGAGGAGGGTCTGTTGACATCTCCACATTAGGAAGATCTAGTTAGTCATGACCCTCCCTTAACAAATTTTCTATATGCAGGAATTTATATTTTCTTTTTCTTTTAGCAATGGAATGATTGATCATTTCATAATTAACTATGGTTGAATGATATATGTGTATGTACATTACGGAAAATTAAGAGACATTTTACTTCTTATTTTTTGTACAATAGGTTATTCAATAAGAGGGTATGTTGATGCTAATGGTTTTGTGGCTTTGTAGGGATATTTTTATTTTCGTAAGGAGAAGAAAAGACTTAACTCTAAAAATGAAATGTTTTATTTTAAAGAAATTGATATCAACTATCTAGTATTAAAAATACATAGTGGATGAATATTTCATCTAATGGTAGCTTATTATAAGTTTATATGAGCAAAATACTATTGTTATGAAAATAATTTGACATGTGGAAAGAAAGATTTATGTTATAGTTTTTTTTGCTTATAGAAATTATAAAGTTATTGAAATCTGTTTTTCTTGGATAAATGAGATTTAATAAGGAAATATTTTGGTTTATATCAAAGGATTTTTTTGTGACTAGTTCTCCTTATTGTCGATAACAATCACAATGAGTAAATAGGTGTGTAACTAAAATATTTAAGCAAGGAAGATACTGTAGTCAAGTCTTTTGGTGACTGGGATGACTATTTAATGCTTTGATCAATGTGACATGAGAAACATCATCCATTAAAATTTCCTTGCCTTCACCTCATTGGACTCTTAGTCTCTTTTTCTCTATGTTGGTTCATGTTCCATTTTTTTCTTATTTGTGCATTGTTCCTTTCCTTGTTGAACTTTCTGTTGTCCAACTCATCCTCAGAAGTCTCACTTTATCTTACACTATCTTCTTCTGAAGTTTCTTATTCTTCAAAACTTGAGGTTGACTCTTCTTCTTGTTTCTTTTGAGCCTATTCAAAACCAATACCTATTTTGTTTTTTTACCTTCTTTGTACCTTGATCATCTTATCTATAATCTTTGAAATTTTTCTAAACTTGTGTAGCTTATCCTTGGACTTTTCTAAATCTTCCCTTAATAGAGCTACTTCTTATTCTAACTTTTCACATTCTAAGACCTTTGATTTTAGCTTATCTTTGAACTTCTTTGTCTTAGCCATTAACTTGTTTAGATCATCTATAAGCTTTCCTCTCTCTTCATCATATTTTTGAAACTGGATCTCAAGTTGGAAGTTTTGCTTTCTTAACTTCTTTAAAGTTTTAAGAGCATAAATAAGCTCTCCCTCAATATCAACTCCTTTTTTTTATTCTTCCTCTATTTTTTTGCCTTTGTCAACATATTCATTTTCTTTTGACTTGTCTTCTATAGGATCACCTTCTTCTTCTTCTTCTAGTGCCATTAGAATATTCTCTTCTAGTCCTTCAAGTGCATCCTCATATTCATCATCACTGAAACTAAAACCATTCCTTGTACAACTATATTCATGATGTCCAAAATGATGGGTACGAAAGCATTAGAATTTTATTAAAAAACAACTAGTGCTTAAATACACATTACAAAGGCTAGAAATAGCCTTAGGATATTATAAAAATAATATCCTTAATCATAGCTAACGATAATGTGTAATAGGTAGCTTCACCCTAAAGGTAGCTAACTAATTAGAAAATAACACTAACTTACTAACAACTAACTACGTAGTCAATTTGACTACGATGACTAACCTACTAACCAAGATAACATCAAGGTTAATAGTAAGAAGTAAATACTAGTGGTAAAAAGTAACAAGCTACTTTTTACCATGTAGTAAATAAATTCTACCTAATGTAGGAAAATGGTAAATATTCCAAATGATGGAATATTACTCTAACATCCCCCCTTATTACATTATTTGGGTAATGTATATAACTGCCCCAATATAGTGAAAAAGATGTTGATCTACTGGTTCTTGCTTTTGTCATAGTGCTCTGGATGCTCCTAAGAAAAAATGGGTCATTCCTCACTTTGTCTTCACATCAACGAATGTCCTTATTGTAATATTGTCATCCAACCGAATTGCATGGGTAACCAACCGCTACAACCACTAGGTGTAGTAGAGTAGATCACTTCATACGAGGTTCATTTTATTTACAATATGATTTTGCAAAAATGTGTTGTTAAGGTAGCTAAGGTGTCGGTCGCTGCCGAAAATGCACCCTTATAATTTTTCCCCCTTGTTTCAAAATATATTATAATCAATTTTTTGAAATAATTTTGACTAAGGTTTCGGTCACTACAAAAAATGCACCCTTATAAGGTGTCTTCCATTTTTACAAAAATTTGTGTGAAGTAAGAAAATAAATGTTTATCCCCCCTTAATTGCAAAAGATGTGCAACTTAAGAAGCTTTGTGAAGGTTTTTACAAAGATTGCCTCCTAGGCAAATTTTACACCAAAAAATTCCCTCCTTTTGTTACAAGTACTTCAAACAATGAGAGTTTGCTATTTATGAAGCCTAAAAGAGGTACAATCACCCCTTTATTGCAAGTACTTCAAATAAAAACTTATGCTATTTATGAAGCCTAAAAAAGAGAGAGAGGAAATGGTGTTTGCTTATGGTGACAAAAAAATTTTCCCTCTAAAATACTATCTTAACCATGAGCACTTTGTGTGCTCTTTCTGAACTAGAATCGGAATCAGAACTAGACACTTCACTAGAAATATTGCCTTTGTTTTGCTTTTGTGATGTGCCTTTGCATTTTTAGTTTTGCTTTTTTTGGAAACCAACACTGAATGGTATCATGGTTGTCCTTTTTACAATTTATGCCAAACTTTACCTCTTAGGCAATGTTATCAAAAATTTCACCAAATAATCCTTCCTTATTGCAAGTACTTCAAGCATGGTTGCTATTATGAAGCCTAAAAGAAAAGGTATAATTTTATGATGACTTCTACTTTTCTGATTGCCTTTACAAGTTTTATCTCCCTCTTGTCAAAAATCTGTGTTTGAAGGAAGAAAGGAATTATCCCCCCTTAGTGCAAAATATTTGCTACTTTCAAGGTTCCTTATTTTACAAAAACTTGTTCTTTCTTTTGATATACCCTAGAAGAGTACCAAAAGATAATTCACTCAAAAATATATTTAATGGCACTTTCCTGAAAGTCCTCTTGAAGAGGAATAATCAGTTTGAGGAAATTTAGACAAACAAATAAGAGTGAATTAGGGTTTTTTGTTTAGGAGAGAATATCAATTAAAATTGGTTTTAAATTTGTGCAATGCTTTACACAAATTATTGTGAAATTTTGGGGTTTTGAGTGTTCTTGATTTTATGACTTATAATTGTAAAATATAATGCAATAATCAAACAAGAATGCCCACAAAATTCTTATCACATAGGTGTCAGTAACTGCTGAAAATGAACCTAATTTTCCAATGAAGGTGTCGAGTAAAATCGAATATGCACCTTTTAATTTTTACAACAAAAATTGAATTTGTGTTGTGCAAAAAATTGATATATTTTGTCTCCTCTTGTTTTCCAAATTGTGTTTTAAAGTGCTCCTCACTTTTGTGTTACAAATTTGCAAAAGAAATACAATTTCTTGTCTTCCCCCCTTTGTTTTGCAAATTTAACAAATAGCACTCCTTTCAATACAAGTCAACACACGACCGCATTTGAAAGGCTTTCAGACCATTCGACAAACGACTTGGTTTTGATGGAACCAAGGTTTAAGTTTCTTCTCAATTTTACAAAAAATAGAATGTGCAATTTCATGTATTATATCCCCCTTTGAGAAAAATAAATGCACACTTTGCCTTTGAATTTTACAAAAAATTTAGTCTCCTTTTTTTCGAATTTTACAATAAAGAATAAAATGTCTTTGATTTTGTCCCCTTTTTAAGTTGCAAAATTAACAAGGTTGAGAAGAATTTAGGGCTTTCTAATTTGCAAAAAATAGGTGCTCTTCTATGTCTTATATCCCCACTTGGAGAAAACAAAAGCTCCTTTTGATTTGAAAATTGCAAAAATAGGTTCCCTTTATTTTAATTTTTAAATTTTTCAAAATTTTAATTATAAAGTTTAAATTTAATACTAAAAATCAAATTATGTTTCTTTTAAAAAATCAATTTATAAAAAAATACATTTTTATAAACATAATTTAGATTTTTATTATTAAAAGAAAATATATAATAAAATAAAGAATCAAATGTCTTTGATTTTGTCCCCTTTTTAAGTTGAAAAATTAACAAGGTTGAGAAGAATTTAGGCCTTTCTAATTTGCAAAAAATAGGTGCTCTTCTATGCCTTATATCCCCACTTGGAGAAAACAAAAGCTCCTTTTGATTTGAAAATTGCAAAAATAGGTTCCCTTTATTTTAATTTTTAAATTTTTCAAAATTTTAATTATAAAGTTTAAATTTAATACTAAAAATCAAATTATGTTTCTTTTAAAAAATCAATTTATAAAAAAGTAAATTTTTATAAACATAATTTATATTTTTATTATTAAAATAAAATATATAATAAAATAAAATTTTTAATTTAAATAAAAATAAAATTATATATATATATATATATATATATATATATATATATATATATATATATAATATAATATGAAACAAACATATATATATATATATATATAAAAAAAATATATATATATATATATATATATATATATATATATATATATATATATATATATATATGTTTGTTTCATATTAACTTACCTTGGGCATCTTTATTTTTGGGCCCTTTTGTAAAAGAATTTTGTTTTTGGACCATGACGGGGTCGAACTCACGACCTCCCATTGGGAGTCCTACGGGAAGGCCTCGTCACTGGTCGGGCTAGCCAGCCCGACGGGTGTATAAGAGGTCAGCCTTATATTAGAAGGCTTCATGCCCTCGATATGCTTTTGAGCATGTATCCTTGCATGCAAGGGAAAGCCCTTTACCTAAAGGGCTTTCATGGTAATAATCCCACATGCACCCTACTGGTGCTTTCACTTGGTTTAAAAACTAAAATGCACCCCAAGTGAAATGATTGCCTTTGATCAATCACAGCCAACCAATCAGCCTTTTTTTGATTCCCACAACCAATTACCTAGCACCACGCAGGATTCCATGTTGATCTCTATGACACCTGGTCCTACTTCCATGTGTTTACCTTGATCTCCATATCATCTAGTCTTGCTTCCATGTGTTTGCCTCATAAAGCATGTCTGGTTCAGTTAGCAGTCATCCTACTTCCATGTTTCTACCTTATAACACATGCCTAGTATAGTTAGCAGTCCATTCAACAATTTGGCTCCCTCAAAAATCATGCCAGGTCAACTCATGTAGGTGCAGGTCAGTCGTCATTGTAGGTTGTTCGTGCCTAGGTCAGGTCAGTTGCCAAAGTCTCCTCCCTGGTTGACTGGCAAGAACTAACAGCTTGTCAGTCCTAGATTAGACTTCTCTAAGGTAGGTCATGAAGCCCCTTTCAAGTCGATTTCCAGAGACTTGCTCTAGTGGTTGCACCTTGGGGTCGCACCGTCCCTCTTAGGTTGATTATCGGAGACTTACTCTGATGGTTGGGCCTTGGGATCGTGCTGCCCTCTGGTATGGGGCTTGTGAGGGGTGATGGAGCAAGCCTACCAGTTGTGCCCTCCTATTAGTGAGGGGCAGCAAAGCAAGCCCACCGGTTGTGCCCTCATGGGGTGCACGTCTCACCTTAGATCTCTCCTACCATTGAGTTAGGGATCGTTAGCTCTTGATGTTTGGGAGCTAGCCGATCATCGAAGAAAGTTCTCCAGTGGTCGGTCAGACAATGGGTAGGTCGGCTGGTCCACGAGGGCCTCTGCTCATGTGGATTAATTCTATGTGGTTCGCTGGTCCAAAAACAAATTTAGAAGAATAATAAAAATAATTAAAGCCTCAAATATTCCTTAAGAAACAAAGAAAAAAATAAATCCTTCGCCTTGCTCGTGTCCAGGCCTTGTTCACCTATGATGGAACCTGGACCATATGTGAGTCAGGTATGGAACCTACTCACATCCTTACCAATCGAAGTGTGGACACTAAATAAAATGGCTTTGATTCCAATGATGGGTACGGAAGCATTAGAACTTTATTAAAAAACAACTAGTGCTTAAATACACATTACAAAGGCTAGAAATAGCCTTAGGATATTATAAAAATAATATCCTTAATCATAGCTAACGATAATGTGTAATAGGTAGCTTCACCCTAAAGGTAGCTAACTAATTAGCAAATAATTCTAACTTACTAACAACTAACTACGTAGTCAATTTGACTATGATGACTAACCTACTAACCAAGATAACACCAAGGTTAATAGTAAGAAGTAAATACTAGTGATAAAAAGTAACAAGCTACTTTTTACCATGCGGTAAATAAATTCTACCTAATGTAGTTTTCTTCAATCAAAAATAAGACTTCATCTTTATCATTGTCTAAAAAACTATTATCACTATCATTTGAGTACTTACTTGCTTTGTCTACATATTATCTCCTCTTTTATCTTTGAAAGAACTTCTTTCCTTGTTTGCCTTGTCCATCCTTGCCTTTATTTTGGTACCTGTATCTTTATGATTCCTTGTTCTTATGATTCTATTTTTCTTCATTATTGCTATTTTTGGCTTCTTTACAATCAGTTGCATAGTGACCATACTTTCCACAATTGAAACATCTAACATATTTTGCATCCTTAAATCTTCTTGAATCCTTATTCCTTATGCCATAATTTGATTCATCACTAGATGACTCATTGCTTGAATCTAACTTCTTGCCCTTTGTCTTCTTAATTGCTTTGAAGGTTGCTTCCTTCCGAGGATTAGGTTCCTCTTTTGTTCTTAACTCAAAAGTTGTAAGAATACAAAGTAACATATCTCTTTCCAAATAATCACCATCCTTTGCTTCTTCTATAGCTGAAATATTTTCACTAAACCTTGTTGGGAGAGACCTTAAGATCTTATCACAAACATCAACTTCTTCAACATTAAGTCCAAGTTCTTGCATGGAATTAACAACCTCATCTACCTAAAGTAGATAAGTACTAATGTTTTCTTCATCCTTCATTCTTAATTCTTCAAATTGTCCTTTGAGATTTTATATCTTTACCTTTTTGACACTTTTATCTCCTTCATATATGCTTTGCAACTTATCCCAAATTCCTTTTACATATTTATAATGCATAAATTTTAATAATTCTTTTCTATGCAAACCTCTCAAAATTGCATTCATTGATTTTGAATTGTAATGTTGTAGAATCTTACCTTCCTTATCTATAGGTGGATCAACTGGTGGTATGTATCCATTTTCAATTGCTTCCCAAATTTCATTTCCAAGTGCCATCAGGTGAATCTTCATTCTCATACTCCAAAATATATAATCACTTCCATAAAATATTTGTGTTGAATTAACTGAGAACACATTCTTAGAATCCATTGTGTTCTTGAAAGCTTTTCCTTCAATTTTTTAAAATATTTCGAAGGAATCTACTTTGATACCAATTGAAGGGCACAATCTTATACTGAGAAGGGGGTGAACATTATAAGACCACTTTTTACTTTTCTTTCCCAATCAATATTATGCAATGTATAGATAGCAATATCAATGGTAGTAATCAAAGCAATGCACAAATCACCACACACAATAGAGACACCAATTTTATGTTGTTCACCCAATGTGGGCTACTCCATGGAGAAAATATTTCACTAAAAATTTCTCAATCAATCTCTTGGGAATGAAGTAGAATGAATTATAACACAGTAGAATGGAGCTAGAGTGAATTCAAACTAATTCAAGCATTGAAGCTCATCTGAAGAAAGAGGCTAATTCAAAGCATGCACCATTCAAAGGTGTAATAGAAGCATTAAATATATTTTTATAAAACCAATGAACCAACGCGTGCATTCGAAGGAGCTCTATCATAAGTAGAGTGCATATCAAGGAGCTTTTAGTGCCATCTATAGAAGAGAAGAAGCACCAACCTAAGAGAAAACTAACTTTTGTAAAAGAGGGCTTTGAATTCCCATGAGTGCTACGCTCCACAAAGCTACAAATCGGCCACCACAGCATTGAAGGATTTTTTTTTTTTTTTACGGTGCAACCGCCCCCCCCCAGAGGACGTGGCCGGTTTATATTTTTCCCCCACTATTTTATTTCCCCCCCCCCCACCCCACACCCCCCCCCCCCCCCCCCCCCCCAAACAATAAACCACCCCCCCCCCCCCGACAAGACCAACAGCCCATCCCCCCCCCCCCCCCCCCGCTGCACCTTAGACCTAGCATTGAAGGATTATTAAGGTAAAGGTTTATTTTATTATTTGCTTTCTTTAAACCTAAGGTTTTGGAGTTATACGGGTATATTACATCTACTATTGCAATATTCAGCATTAGTGATTTATTAAGCAAGCACATTTCATAATTGTTAATATTTGCAAGAGGTTAGAAAGGAGAAATAAGGGTTACTATTGAAGTTTAAATCACTTACAAATATTATTTTCTAATCTTTTCAAATTTGGGATTTATAAGGAATACAACATCAAATTTAGGAATTGAAAATTAGAAAACACTAAAAATAAACCAAAAGGGGTATTTAAAAGAGGTTTATTAAAAATTCTCAAAGGTTGTAATTTTTATAATAGTGTTATCTCAAAAACACTTAAAGGAGACAAAATAAATCCAACATTAAAACCTCTTCAAAAGTTGAAATAGTGCTTAGTTCAATAGGGTTTATAAGGATATAGAAAATTTTGATTTTGATGTTTACAAAATTTCATAAAATCAACACAAAATTGAACTACAATTTACAAAAAGCACTATATCCAAAACATCCTAGGGAGTCATAAGGCATTCTACAAAACTTGGTAATATTAGCATCCATCAAAAATTATCAAGCCTTGAATTCATTCACTATGGATTATTGGTATATAGACTCAGGAGGAAGCAAGCATATGACTGAGAATATTCATTGATTCAATTCTTTAAAAACGGTGCATGAGAACCCAATTGTTGTAGTAGACAGCAAGACATGTGAGGTAAAAGGTATTGGAAATATTCTTGTAAATATAGGAAATGGAAAAAGAATAATCAAAATGTACTATATATTCCAAGATTCATTACTAATCTCCTTTCTATGTCTCAACTCATGGATAAAAACATAACCGTTGAGTTCAAATTTTTCAATGGAAAAAAACAATGTCACATATCTAGGCAAGGAAAGATAATAGCATCAAATTCCTACAAAAATGGTATATTTGTTCTAGATACTACTACTCCCTCAGCACTTTCATTCAAAGCTTTCGATCTATGGTACAAGTATCTAGGACATACAAGTGAAACTTCAATGAAGGAATTATTCAAGTATAAAATGGTTGAAGGATTACCCAACTTATCTCTAGAGACTAATGTATGTCCAAAATATTTAGCAAGAAAAAATATAGAATTCCTTTTGAACTCCATCAACATAGAGCTCAACAACCTCTAGAGGTAATATATACAAATATATGTGGGCCAATGAGAGTTGATAGTGTTGGAGGACATAAATACTTCTATTTATTGGTTGATGATCACGCTAGGAAAATGTGGGTATACTTCATGAAATACAAGTTAGATGCATTTAGTCATTTCAAGCAGTTCAAGCTCAAAGTAGAAAAAGAATCAAGAAATACTATAAAAGCACTTTGTTTAGATAGAGGAGGAAATTTTTTTTCTAAAGAGTTTGAATCATTTTTGGGAAGAAAATGGAATTAAAAGATAACTTACTACAACATATTCACCTCAACAAAATGGAATTACATAAAGAAGAAATAGGTCAATAATGGAAATGGTTAGGTGTATGTTGAAAGAGGCACAACTTGATCACCAATATTGGGTAGAAGCAGTACAAACAATAGTTTACATAAAAAATAGGCTACTTACAAGAGTAATCAAACATATTACACTAGAAGAAGCATGGTCGGGATAAAAGCCCAATATAGTAAAATTTAAAATATTTGGATGTAAAGCCTATATGCATACTCTAAAGCAAAAGAGGACTAACTATATGACAAAACCATGGAAGGGATATTCATCGGTTATGACAATGAATCTGTAGGATACATAATACTAGATCCATCTACAAAGAAGGTCTACATTAGTAGAGATGTAGTCTTTGATGAAAAATTCAAAGTTGACACAAAGAAATCCAATGGTGACATAGAAGTTCTTCTAGATCTATCCAAAGAAGATACAATAAGTGAAGATTCAAAATCATAATCTCAAGAACAAGGCACCAAAAATCCTAGAATAGAACCAATATGGTTTAGAGATACACTCATAGAAGAAAATCTAGAAAGGATATCAGATATTACTACTACAAGACCTCAGACTCGTAGCATAAATAGAATGAATAGAGGAATATTGGATAATATAGCAAAAACCAACATCAACACTACAAGCACTAAATGATTCACACTGGAAAGAAGCCATGGAATCTGAATATATGTCATTACAAAATAATAAAACATGAAATCTAGTGGAATTACCCCTAGGAAAAAGGGCAGTTGGATGTAAATGGGTTTACAAGATCAAATACAAATCATATGGAACACTAGACAAATACAAGGCCCGTTTAGTAGCCAAAGGATATACTCAAACAGAAGGAATAGACTATGAAGAAACATTCACACCGATAGCTAGGATGACTACTATCAGAATAGTTTGCACACTAGTAGCACATCAAGGATGGAAACTTCATTATATGGATGTAAAAAGTACCTTTCTTAATGGTGACTTAGAATAAGAAGTCTATATGTCACAACTAGAAGGCTTTATCACTCAGGGATAGCAATATAAGGTATGCAAATTAAATAAATCTTTATATGATTTAGAACAAGCTCTCAAAGCCTAGAATATATATATCAACAATCATCTACTACAACATAACTTCAAAAGAAGTTCATCAGATCCTAGTTTATATACCAAGAAAATTTGAAATGATATCTTGATCCTCATAGTATATGTTGATGAAATTATGATTATTGGAAGCTCAAAAAAAATAATAAGAGATATAAAAAAGGATCTAGAAAAGGCATTTGAGATGATAGATCTAGGGATAATGAGTTAGTATCTTGGTCTAGATATTTATCAAGGAGAGAAAAAATAGTAATCACTCAACCAAAATATGCAAAAACCCTTCTAGAAAAATATAGAATGATAGAATATAAGCCCAAAGATACACTAATGGAACAAGGGATTCAACTGTTCAAAAATTATGAAACACCATTGTTTTTAGTGATAGTATATTGTAAGTTAATTGGAAGTCTTCTATATTTAACAAACAACTGACCAAACATTGCATTTGCAGTAAATTATTTGTCATGGTTCATGCAAGAACCAAGGGAAAGTTATTGGAAAGCTAAAAAAAGGATATTACAATATATCAAGAAGATTACTTACTATGGATTGACCTATTTAAATGATGTCAAAGGATTTTATCTGCAGGGATACCCAAATTTAGACTATGCTAGATCTATTGATGATAGAAAATCTACCTCAGGATATGTCTTCTATCTCATATTAGGACCCATATCTTGACACAAAAATAAATAACATACAGTAGCACAGTCATCAACTGAAGCAAATATCAAGCAACAAGAGATACAACCTATGAAGCTCTATGGCTACAATACATACTAGCCGACATGGGAATCAAACGAACTCCAACCATGATATTCTATGATAATAAAGGAGTACTAAACCTAATCAAGAATCCTATTATACATGAAATAACAAAGCATATTTAAGCACAATGTCATTTCATCATGGAACACTTTCAAAATAAACATATCATCCTCAAATATGTGCCCATAGAAGATCAATTAGCAGACATCTTTACAAAAGCACTTGGGAAGATCAAATTTCAAAATTTCAAATATAATTTATGCAATTCAAGAGAACTTCATATCAAATAATGTAATATATGGGGATGTTATAATATATTACATCATTTGGATATGATAGATTACTTTAAGGGGGAGTACTCTAGATACTACATGCAATATAATAAACACACAAGTGTCATTGTGCAAGTTGTAAATGTACAAGGTGTCCCCTTATACAGCTAGTTAGAATTTTGGCCAAGGAATCCATATTCCTATATCAATGGCCCCATAGATCTATTTGGATTGTATCACTCTCTATTCATGTAATGGGATGGTTTACTGATCTGGTATCTGTCTTGTGATATAATGAAATGTTGCTAAAGCCATAAAAAATAATTATTCTATGGTAGTTAAGTTCTTGGATACTTGCAACATATCTAAGCAACAAAATTATCATCCAAAATATAATCAATAATTTTCTAATAACGATATTGAAAAATGCGTGTTTCATGAGATATATAAAAAACTTATAGATACCTTTGAGGTATTTTATCCTTAAGAGGAAGAAGACAAAAAATACTTGAAATGTTAATGCTATCATTAAAGGTGGGCCTAAATATCAAAATTTTCTTCCTAGAAAATACAATGCTATAGACACTACCAAGAGAGGTCCCTCTAAAATAAAACGTTTTTAAAAGCCTCAAGCTAGAAATTTCCAAGAGCCTAAATCCAACAAAGCCTCTCAAACCCAACATTCTAACCATAGTACTCTCAATCAATCCTTACACAAAAAACCTAGAACCATTATTCCCAAAGATCTTAATTCTCAACCATTGTTCAAAGTTACTCATTGGGACATGGTTGAAGAGTTAGATTTTACATCTATAAAAATACCTTGGTTAGAAATTTTGAGAAGACCTTAGTTTTATTGATAATTATTGATTAGAATCCTAACTAAAATGTATTTCCCACCTTCACTACAAAAGGGGAAAATCTTGATAGTATTTGACTCTCTCAAAGGTCAAAGAATAATTACTCCATTCATTCCATTTAAATTGACCAAGACACCTATCCCAATTTAGTTCTCTCTTTTCTAATGAAATACATGATATCTATCTGAGACTTATAAATAATGGGATACACTCCTTTATTCCTACAAATGAAAGTTTCTCATTGTGTTGTCAAAATATGCCTAGTAGATAAGGGGGTAGCCACATGTGTTGCCCCATTTTCTTTCATCTAAGCACTTAAATATTGTCAAAGTGACCTAAAACCTATAGGGTTAGTTTCCATGGCTATATAAAATCACTTTCTAATCCTATTGGGTGTATTTGGTTACCAATTATATATGGTCCCAAAATATTTTGAGTCAGATTTTTAGTCTTCCAATGAAACCTTTCTATAATAGTTTTTTAGGATGTCGTTAGAGCCATAAAATTATTCTTATAGCTTTCATTGCATATCAAATGATAAATATTCCTCATAGAAACCATGTGATCACAACTAAAGGAGATATTTACCCTTGGATAAAATATACTATATTTAAAGGGTATCCCTCATATATACTTTTACTTGAGATTAGAACTCTCAAATACTAGGATCCATATTTGTACAAACCTCCCATAGAACTCTACAAAATTCAACCTCATTTAAAGCCTACATGAAATAACATCAATATATACAATGACATGAGACAAGTTGATCTGACATGGCATCATGATCTTAAGACATTATGAGCAATTCTTGGGATAAATATATAGCATTGACAAAACCAAAGAGAGGTAATCATAAGAATATGCTCTTGGTTTCAACAAACTTTATGAGATAGAAGCCACTAGCCCTAGTAAATATATCCAAATGGGAGTTAAAAGTAAACATTCACATAATATCAAGTGCATTGATCTTTCTTGCATTATTTCATAGGCTATATAAAATAATAAGGTGGATACTACAAGTTATTATACAAACCACATAAAATACAAATTTATAAAGCTTCAAAATGTAAAAAAAATATCCTCTATATAAGGTGATATCATATAATGAAGGAATAATTTCTAAAAAATGATATTACTATTGGTAATACCATTGACAGGGTCATTAGTTTTACTAAACCTCTCTTTATTTAGTATTTGAATCCAATTAATTAAGTAAATATGCTACTCTAATTTTATATGATGATATATAAATATCACCAATCTTTGAACTGACAAATGAAGATGCCTTCTTAGAATTCCTTAATTCAAGAGAGCATAGATTCCAATACAATATCATAAGCTTGGAAACTTGGAATAGGATGGTGGTTATAGTTATAAATTTCAATATAGATGATTATGACATAAAAAAAACAATCCAATATACCATAGGATTTCTAAAATTGGAATAACATGCAAGTTGATGAGACCATTCAAGTAAACATTATTACACAAGGTGAGCCTAGAATTATTAGGTTAGGTAAATATTTGAATCCATAAGAAATTTATGAGTACACTAAGGTCATTATTATAGTATATCAACTACTACCTTTGAATTCCTACCAATTTGAGGTCATGAAGGACAAAAGGCCAAAATTTTACAACCCTTAAAAGCACCATTACATGTCCTAAATATTGAAGGATGACTAAAAGTTGCCTAGATATAGAAATATTTATCCATACAAAAGAAGATATTTATCAAGAAGTGATCTATCAACAAAGTAAATTCATCTCATACTAGTGAATTGTTTTTTTACATATTAGAAAATATCATCTTTTGGAATCAATAAATAGCCACTTTTAAGCCATGTGGAACAAATGCAACATGAAATTCAATGAAACTTTTAAGAAAGAAATGTTCTATCACTTCATGGTGTCTAAGAAGAGGTAGAATCCTATTAAGCAATTTTATATGTATTTTTGAGGAGTGTAATATACAGTGGTGCATAATTTTGATAAAGATGCATCCTAAACTAGTGATTTTCTTATAAATAGAAAGTTTTTACCTTTAGTAACTCGTCAGGTTAATAGTTTTCTATAAATAGAAACTAAAGACTCCATTATATACATATTTTGGCCATCTAAATAAATTAGAGCTACAACTTATGGTCTCCACATTGTCCTCTTAAACACATCTTGGAATAATAGAAATACTATGCATGATATTTGCTTATCAATTATGGTACTACCCAATTGCTTGTTATTAGTCCTTCCTTCTATTTTTTTAAATTTCATATGGATTGGAGCATACTGATGTTATTCAATTTTTTTTATATACACTAATGTTGGAGAATATTACATTATTTGATACATGCTAATGTACTCCCATGGTACCTATGGTACAATGTAAATATTAGATTAAGGTTTGAGTCTATAGTTTAAGAGTGTGATTTATATTTTCCCTTTATGTAAGTGTCTATATGTAGGATATGCACAAGTGTCATGTAAGTAAGAGTGCAAGTGTGTAATGAGAGAAAGTGCATGTGTCATATAATTAAGTGTGCAAATATGTAATGTAATAAAGTGCATAAGTGTCATGTATTAGGCATGCATGCAGAAGTATGTAAGTGTCATGTAGAAGTGTGCAAGTGTCATAGAGTTAAGTATGAAAATAAATAGAGAGTCAAGAGTATTGTATACAAATGGCAATATGAGAAACCCACGTGTTGTAGGTGAGTTGGATAGGGTAGGATAATCCTCCAAGGTAGGTCCCTAGTTTGAATATCCACCCTACCAAACGCACATTGGGTACCCAAAATATAGTTGATAATGTTGGTGCGGTCAGGACTTGGTGCAACTCTCGAGTGATTTTGATGGTGTAGAACCTCCTGGTCATGGTTTTTCATACCAAGGTGGCCCCACAAGGTATTTATTTCTAAATTCAAAAAAACAAATGGCAATATGAGAAGCAAAAGGACATGTGAGGCTTTTCTTATGTAAATAATAGGAAAGGTTGCAACCCTTGGATATGTAAGGAGTGTAGTAGTCAAGTATTGAAGAGTCACTTTTCTAAGGTTATATAATGGACACAAAGCTCCATTAAATGTATCTAGAAAATATATGAAAATATTCAAGCATGAATATTGAATTTTGTATGCATATTTTGAGAAATTCTATTGTAAGTATTCTTCATGTTATTGCACGAATGATTTTTGGCCATATATATTCATATTTATAATTTTTATGAATATTATTATTATTTATATTGGTCATATTATATATTCATTGCTCTTATATTTGAGACTACTCAAATATCTAGAATATTATGGCTATGATAATCTAGCTTAAAATCTAATAGTGGTATCAAAGCTACTTTGAGCAATCTCTATTGAGCATCAGAGGAAGTATTCAGTGTGAATTTATATTTAAATATATGCGAAGAAAATGTAGACTCAAATTTCTACAAATTTTGAATTTATAGATTGATAGATTGATTTATATGCTAGAGTCTTTCCACTCAAAAAATAAATGAAGACTAGAACTTGGATTGAAGAATTTATTGAGGGGACAAATCAAAAGTCACCCTAATTTTTTTAATTCTATCTAGAGATAGAGAACCACATATTGAGTGGGCAATATCCTCCTAAGAATATTTTTAGCACTTTAAATTTTGGTCATATTTGACCCTGATAAGATAGTGCACATATAAGGTTGTAGTCTCAAGAAGGCTATAGAGGATATTTAAGAACTCTTGTAAGAACCTAATAAGTTATTGAATAAATTATGCAAGAACCTAAGAATATATTTAAGAACTCACGAAAAAACCTAGGAATATATTGAAGAAATCAATCTAGAACCTGAGAAAGAAAGAAAGAATGAAGAAAAAAGAAGATGAAAGATAGAAGAACTCAAGCTTGTACCTGAGAGAAAGAGAAAGAAGTAAGAACTCAAACTTGTACTTGAGATAAGAGAAAGAAGTAAGAACTTAGGCTAGACCTGAGATAAATAAAATATAGAAGATAGAAGAGCTCGGGTAAAATTAATATTAGAAGAAGAAAAGTAAAGAGTGAAAGCATCAAAGCTTTTCATAGAATATTTTTTTAAAGCAAAGATTATTTTTGAAAAGCAGAATATTTTTTAATGTAAAGATTATTTTTGAAAGCAAAATAATTTTAAAAATATATTTTGAGAAGTAAAGTAGCAAAGTAGAGACAAGCAAGTTTAAGAGTCTAAAGAAGTCGAAGCAAGATAAGCAAAGTTAAAATAACCTAATGGAGATAGGTAAGACAAAGCAAGATAAAAAAAGGTGAAATTATTGAGCATCTGAGTGAGCCAAATCATTTACATGAACTGAACAAAATGCCAGAGTGACTTTATGACCCAAAGCATCTATGTGAACTAACCAAAAAATCCAATCTAGTTGAAGTGCTTGAGCACCTAGGTGAGCCAAAGCATCTAAATAAAGTCGATTGAAGCACCTAAAAAGGAAAAATTGGAAGCACTTTAGTAAGGAAAGAACAATCATGAATAGTTCAACCAGAGTGATATCTCATAATAAGTCCACTTTAGCCAAAGTGATATCTTCCAAGAAGTTCAATTCAGTCAGAGCAAAAATAATTAAGTGCTAAGACGTTGAATCATCTATTTTATTTATGCTACTATAGTCTGTAACAGTAATGCATTAGAGGCATTGAAATCTTAGAGAAATGTTCTTGCATGAACATTACATAGGTGTAATGTCCAATATTGGCGAGACTAGTCAGAAGCACATGTGAATGGAATTTCTCAAGATTGCAAAGATTCTACCCTAATTTGACAATTGGAGGATAAGGTAAATATTATTACCTTAATAATTTGATAAATTCCTAAGTCAAGGGTTAATTAAAGCATTGAAACTTAGGCACTTTAGATTAATATTTGAGAGGGAGATAAAAGGAATTCAACATATTGAAAGATAATATTTAGGTGGGAGTTATAAAGACTTCTACTACATTTATTATTTGTAATTAGTTTTTGCAACTTATTTCAAAAATTGATTTTTGAAAATTTAATATATATTATATTTTAGAGATAAGGATTTCTACTCTAAAGGACATTTTTTAAAATTTAAAATAAATGAAATTTGAAAATTTAAAATTTGAAGAATCTAGAATTTACATATTTAATAAAGTAGGGAGATGAAAGGTTTTCTACTTCAAAGGATTTGAAAATTTTAAATATGAAAATATATTTTTGAAAAAGAATTTAAAATTCTTGATTATTGAAATTGTTTGATTATGATCACAAAGTTATGATTTGGAAACAAGGGTTGAAATACAAAGATGAATATTATAATAATGTGAAAGGTAATCATTGTGATAGAATTGGGCATATAGAAGAAAGATGTTAGAATCTTTATCCATGTAAATTTTGTGGAAGAAACAATCATTCTCCATCATTTGGAATACAAAGATGAATATTATACTAATTTGAAAGGTAATCATTGTGATAGAATTGGGCATATAGTGTTAGGATCTCATCCTAACCCGTAATGTAATAACTTCCTTGATGTAATAATTTCTAGTGAACGTGGGTTGTACACATGATTATGAAGAACACAAGCTTATACTGAGAGTGGGGGGGGTGAACAGTATAAGACTTAACCAATTAATAATTTTAACTTTAGATAGCAGTGGCATCAACACAACATTAATCAAGATATAAAGCATCACACATTGAAGACCCATTTTTAACGTGGTTCACCCAAAATGGTTGGGCTACGTCCACAAAAAAAATTCTCTAAAAGTTATCTCAAAGTTCTTTGGGAATCCTTCCCAATTACAATGTTTATGAGCCTCGGCCCAAAGGAGATACCTTCCCCTAATCAGAATTTATGAGCCTCTGCTCAAAGGAGATACCTTCCCCTCTGCTCTGGAAATGATCCCTCAGAAGATCAACTACCTCTACCTCTTGCCAGCATGTGGAACTCCTTTCCACCGAAGACCTCCTGTCTTCAATGCTTAGCCTAAGAGACCTCTGCCTTCTATGATCACGTCCACAATAGCTCAGCAACCAAATCTATCCTTAGGTTCTTCTCATAGAACCAATGCACCTCTGTCCTCAAGTTCTCTAATAGAACTATCAAACTCAGCTCACAAGTCCTCTACTAGGACCTGTCCAAATCTACTCAAGAAACATACACATCTTCTGTGCTCTTATAGCCGCACTTCGTCTTCTCTTAGTCATCTCTCTACACACACTCTGCACTGTCTTTGCACACTCTGTGCACTTCAATCAAATTTCACACTCTACTCTCGACGATCGAACTTCTCACTCTGCGCTCTATCTGCGAACGCCGCAACTAACGACATGCCAACTCTTCAAAAATAGCCTGCATTTTATAGTAACACTTTCAAGATCAAAACCTTAATCTTAGTCGACTGTAACCTTGATCTTTAGTCGGCTGCACAACCCTAAACTTCATCGGCTACAAACCCTAATCTTCGTTGGCTCACATTTAACTTTGTCGGCTTCAACTGCCTCTATACCTCTTCTGTAGCTTTTGCTGCGAAACTACAACATGTTGCGATATCATGACACCTTTGCAATCGTACACTTTCTTTTGGCTTTTTTCATGATATCATGACACTTCAGCATTTGTCGACTTCAACTAAGCTCATATCGCGACACTTCTATCTTTGTCAGCATCAACTTTGCTTTTGTCGTGATATCGCGACACTTCTCCCTTCGTCGACCTCCTTTCTGCTTTTGTCATGAAATCACGACACTTCTACCTCTGTAGACTTCATCTTCACTTCTATCATGAAATCATGACACTTCTATCTTCATAACCTTCCTCTTTGCTTTTGTCGTGAAATCGCGACACTTCTCCTATAGAAGACCTACTTTCAGTTTCTGTTGTGAAATCGTGACACTTCTGCTTCTGTCTACTTTATTTTTTGCCTATCATGAAATCTTGACACTTTCTGTATCCGTACGCATTCTTTGCAACCCATCATGAAATCATGACGCTTTCAGCTTCCGTACGCTTTCCTTGTAACCCATCGCAAAATCGTGACGCTATCAACTTTTCGTATGTTTTCTTTGCAACCTGTCGTGAAATCGTGACGCTTTCAGCTTTCATACGTTTTCTTTGCAACCTGTCATGAAATCATGACGCTTTTAGCTTCTGTACATTTTATTTGCTCTTTGAGTCATGAAATTACGACATGTCGTGATATCACGACACTTTTCTAACTTGCTTTCTCTCTCCTGCTTAAGTCGCGAAAATGCGACATGTCACGATATCGTGACACTTTTCTAACTTGCTTTCTCTCTCCTGCTTAAGTCATGAAAATGTGACATGTCACGATATCGTGACACTTTTCTAACTTGATTTCTCTCTCCTGCTTAAGTCGCAAAAATGCGACATGTCGTGATATCGTAAAAATTTTCCTCCTTAGCTCTTTTCTATTCTTCGGGTCGTGAAAACCCGACATGTCGTGATATCGCGACACTTTTTCTCCTTAGTGCTTTTCTTTCTAACCTATCAGCTTGGGGTTTGCAAAATACCTTTGAAACTGTCATGTCGTAACCTTCATCAAAACAAATTATTTGACATCAAATCAAATTCCTTCAAAAGCTTCTTGACATCAATGACAACTTATATACTTGAGCAAAGGCAATGTACCCAAAGTACCCAAAATTTCCAACAATCTCCCCCTTTGTCATTGATGGCAAACCTTTACTGAAAACACTTCTCAAGAGCCAAAATTGAAACCAACTGTGCTAACAACTAAGAATCTTCCTTTGAATTTTTGCTCCCCCTGACTTGAAGCTCTCCCCCTTACTCATATCTCTCCCCCTTTGTCATCAATGGCAAAGGGTCACCTTTGGGGCTCGGGACTAAGAATGAGCCTCTTAGCTTAGTCCCTCCCCCACCTCCTGATGAGGTGATTAATTCTGGGGTGGGAGTACAACTCCCAATTTCTCCCTTAGATACTCAAACGTATCTCTTGGAAGAGGTTTGGTGAAGATATCTGCAATCTGCTCTTTAGTAGACACATACTCTAGCTTGACCTGCTTGTCTTGCACTTTCTCCCTTAGAAAGTGATACTTGATGGAAATATGCTTTGTCCTTGAGTGCATTATCGGATTTTTGGAAATACTTATGGCACTTGTATTATCACAAAGTATGGAGATGGGTTGTTCATGCTTGACTTTGAAATCCTCCAAGGTGGTTTTCATCCATAAAACTTGTGTACACCTAGCCACTGCTGCTATGTATTCAGCCTCTCCTGTAGATAAGGAAACTGAAGGTTGTTTCTTACTTAGCCAAGAAACCAAACTCTTCCCAGAAAGAATGCTCCACCACTAGTACTTTCCCTGTCATCAATATTGCCTGCCCAATCTACATCTGTATAAGTTGTGAGGGTGAAATCATTACCTTTGGGATACCAAATCCCAAAGTCCATAGTGCCTTTCGGATATCTGAATATCCTCTTAACTGCTATAACATGAGAATCTTTTGGAGCAGCCTAAAATCTTTCTACTAACCCAACTGCCTGCATGATATCTGGTCTGGTAGCTGTAACATATAATAAACTACCAATCATTGATCTATACAACTTTTGATCCGTTGCTGGAGATTCATCATCTTTACTCATCTTGCACCTTGTAATCATTGGAGTACATACTGGTTTGCTGTCCATCATCCCAAATTTCTTCAACATTTCTTTGATATACTTCCCTTGAGAGAGAAATACACCATATTTTGATTGAGCAATCTAAAGACCTAAAAATAATGACAGCTCTCCAATCATAGACATCTCAAATTCCTTCTGCATGGTGTTAGCAAAATCTTTGCACATCTGAGTATTATTTCCCCCAAAAATAATATCATCAACATAGACAACCATAATCAACATATCATCACCTTCATCCTTAATATACAAATTGTTATCTACCACACCTTTCCTGAAACCTTGCTCATGAAGATACTTGTCAAGTCTTGAGTACCAAGCCCTAGGTGCTTGCTTTAACCCATACAAGGCCTTTTTTAGTTTACACACATAGTCTGACTGTTCTAAGAGAGACACTCCTTTTGGATGTTCTATGTAGACTTCTTCTACCAACACCCCATTTAGAAAAGCTGACTTAACATCCATTTGATAGGCCAAAAACATTTTGATTGCTTCAAGACGAGCAACAGGAGCAAACGTCTCTTTGAAATCAACACCTTCTACTTGAGCATAACCTTTGCAGACTAACCTAGCTTTGTTTTTGACAATCTTTCCATCCTCATTGAGTTTATTTCTGAATATCCATTTTGTGCCAATGACATTCTTGTCCTTAGGTCTTGGAACCAATTCCCAAGTTTCACTTTTCTCTATTTGATTTAGCTCTTCATCCATTGCTTTTACCCAAAACTTATCCGCACATGCTTCACCGAAATATTTTGGCTCAATCTGAGATAATAATGAAACATTTGTAGAATCATGTGAAGGAATGACTCTTCTTCTTGTTTGCCTGTTATTTGGATCACCAATGATCAAATATTTGGGATGATGTTTTTGAACATATCATGAAGGAGTTTTGGGAAGCAGTTGTTGTCTTTCCTCTTCTTCATCTGAAACCTCTCTGAATTCTTCTTGACAAATTTCATCACTAAGTTCCTTGACTGGTTCTCTTATCCCCTGTATTTTCATCAACTGTTACATTTATGCTCTCTACAACCGTATGAGTTCTTTTGTTGAAGCATCTGTAGGCCTTGCTTCTCCTGGAATATCCAAGAAATATTCCCTCATCACACCTAGGATCAAACTTACCCAAATTCTGATCTTCCCTTCTGATGAAGCACTTACTCCCAAACACTTTGAAGTATTGTACTGTAGTTGGTCTTCCTTTCCACAACTCATAAGGAGTTTTATGATGATTGACTCTAAGTTGGGCCCTGGTGATAATGTAGACTGTTGTACTGACTGCATCTTTCCAAAAACCATCTAAAAGTTTTGACTCATTTAACATAGCTCTAGCCATATTTTTAATAGTTCTGTTTTTCCTTTCAACTACTCCATTTTGTTGAGGATTTCTTGTTGTTGAATATTCTCTTTTGATTCCTTGTTGCTCACAGTATTCCATAAATTCATTTGAAGTGAACTCTCCTCCTCTATCTGATCTTAAGCATTTGATTCTCTTGTCAGTCTCATTTTCAATCATTTCTTTGAAAGCTTTAAAGTTTTCAAAAGCTTCAAATTTTTCTTTGAGAAAAGTAACCCAAGTCATTCTAGAATAATCATCTATAAACAGCATGAATTAGCTTTCTCCCCGAATGCCTCGAGTTCCGTAGGGCCACATAAACCAAGTATGAATAAGATCCAATGGTTTTGAAGAAGTATACCCTTTTGATTTGAAACTGGTTCTGGTCTGTTTTCCATGTTGACAAGGACCGCAAATGATGTTATGGGGCCTTTTTATTTTGGGCAAGTCTCTAACTACTTCCTTGTTACTAATATTGACAAGATTATCAAAGCTCAAATGCCCCAATATTTTATGCCATAGCCAACTCTCATCTTCTTGAGTTAGAAAACACTTTTCCCTTTTTATCTCACTTAGCATGTAAAGATTGTTTGGAGTCCTTGTAGCACTCGCAATGAGTTTTCCATTTTTTTCTTTACTTATCTCACATCTATCTGAAAAGAAAGATACTATGTGCCCTTGATCACAAAGTTGACTCACACTTAGAATATTATGTCTTAGGCCTTCTATATAAAGCACATTTTCTGTTTTGGATTTCCCCTCCAAACTAAGAGTCCCTTTACCATAGATTTTAGCTGACCTGTTATCTCCAAAACTGACTGTTCCTCTGTTTGTTTCTTTTAAGACCAAAAACTTTTCCTTTTCACCAGTCATATTTTTTGAACAACCACTATCAAGATACCATTTTTCTACTTTGTCTTGAGCATGAAAAGCAGTTTGAACTATCATTGACTTAGATTTGATCTCATTTCTCTTTTTAGTGAACTCAAGGCTAGATCTATCTAAACCGCACATCCTTGCTATATGCCCAAAATTCTTGCACTTGTAACACATGACATTTTTATTCATAAGAGGTGCAAAAGAGTTAACATTTTCCTTACTATGGCTATTCAAAGACTTATTGCAATGCATAGCTTTGTGACCAAATTTCTTGTAGGAAAAACAATAGCCATGGAAAGTATTATGTAACATGTTTTGATGCCTTGGATGATTGTTCTTCTTGTGACCAACTGGAATCCACCGCTCTTTAGGATGAAGATTGATCTTGCTCAAAGACCCTATTTCATGAATGGTGATACCATCCTTCTTTTGCTTTTCACACGGAGTATTCTGTCTGAGAGCAAACTGTTCCAACTTCACTCTAAGAGACATAACCTCTTCTTCTAGTTTCTCACAATCAACTTCCTTTCCTTTTAGAGCCTTTGTCAGAACCTGTTTAACCTTCTTCCCTTCTTCAGCTAGAATTTTGAAGTCTATAACACTTTGAGACAATTCTGATCTTGCTATCTCTTCTTCCTGACATTGATGCTTGAGAATAGAATTCTCTTCCCTGAATTTCTCAAGCTTTCTTAAAGCCAAGAAGAATTCACCTTTGAGATCGAACTCAACCTCTTCATCTCTTTTTGAATCTATATGTTCCTCTAAAAGATCCTTCTCCAAGCTGTTAGGCTCTTTTTGGAGAGACCCACTCTGATACCAATTGAAGAACACAAGCTTATACTGATAGGGGGGGTGAACAGTATAAGACTTAACCAATTAATAATTTTAACTTTAGATAGCAATGGCATCAACACAACATTAATCAAGACAAAAAGCATCACACATTGAAGACCCATTTTTAACGTGATTCACCCAAAATGGTTGGGCTACATCCACAAAAACTTTTCTCTAAAAGTTATCTCAAAGTTCTTTGGGAATCCTTCCCAATTACAATGTTTATGAGCCTCGGCCCAAAGGAGATACCTTCCCCTAATAAAAATTTATGAGCCTCTACTCAAAGGAGATACCTTCCCCTCTAGCTCCGGAAATGATCCCTCAGAAGATCAATTGCCTCTACCTCTTGCCAGCATGTGGAACTCCTTTCCACCGAAGACCTCCTATCTTCAATGCTTAGCCTAAGAGACCTCTGCCTTCTGTGATCACGTCCATAGTAGCTCAGTAACCAAATCTATCCTTAGGTTCTTCTCATAGAACCAATGCACCTCTGTCCTCAAGTTCTCTGATAGAACTATCAAACTTAGCTCATAAGTCCTCTGCTAGGACCTGTCCAAATTTGCTCAAGAAACATACACATCTTCTGCACTCTTACAGTCACACTTTGTCTTCTCTTAGTCATCTCTCTACACACACTCTGCACTGTCTTTGCACACTCTATGCACTTTGATTGAATTTCACACTCTGCTCTCGGTGATCGAACTTCTCACTCTGCGCTCTATCTGCGAACGCTGTAACTAACGACATGCCAACTCTTCAAAAATAGCCTACCTTTTATAGTAACACTTTCAAGATCAAAATATTAATCTTAGTCGGCTATAACCCTAATCTTTAGTCGGTTGCACAACCCTAAACTTTGTCGACTGTAAACCCTAATCTTCGTCGGCTCACATTTAACTTTGTTGGCTTCAACTACCTCTGTAACTCTTCTATAGCTTTTGCCGTGAAACTACAACATGTCACGATATCGTGACACCTTTGCAACCGTACACTTTCTTTTGGATTTTGTCATGATATCGCAACACTTCAGCCTTTGTCAACTTCAACTAAGTTCTTGTCGTGATATCGCGACACTTCTATCTTTGTCAGCATCAACTTTTCTTTTGTCATGATATCATGACACTTCTCCCTTCGTTGACCTCCTTTCTACTTTTGTCATGAAATCGTGACACTTCTGCCTCTACAGACTTCATCTTCACTTCTATCACAAATTCATGACACTTCTGTCTTCATAACCTTCCTCTCTACTTTTGTCATGAAATCATGACACTTCTCCTATAGAAGACCTGCTTTTAGTTTCTGTCACAAAATCATGACACTTCTGCTTCCGTCTGCTTTCTTTTCTGCCTGTTGCAAAATCATGACACTTTCTACATTCGTACGCATTCTTTGTAACCCATCATGAAATCATGATGCTTTCAGCTTTCGTATGCTTTCCTTGTAACCTGTCGCAAAATCGTGACATTATCAACTTTCTATACATTTTTTTTGCAACCTATCATGAAATCGCGATGCTTTCAGCTTTTGTACATTTTCTTTGCAACCTGTCATGAAATCACGATGCTTTCAGCTTCCATACATTTTCTTTGCTCTTTGAGTCATGAAATTACGACATGTCACGATATCGTGACACTTTTCTAACTTGCTTTCTCTCTCCTACTTAAGTTGCAAAAATGCGACATGTCGCGATATCGTGACACTTTTCTAACTTGCTTTCTCTCTCCTACTTAAGTCGTGAAAATGCAACATGTCGCGATATCACAACACTTTTCTAACTTGCTTTCTCTCTCTTGATTAAGTCACGAAAATGCGACATGTCGCGATATCGCGACACTTTTCCTCCTTAGCTCTTTTCTGTTCTTCGGGTCACGAAAACCCGACATGTCGCGATATCGCGACACTTTTTCTCCTTAGCGCTTTTCTTTTCTTTGGGTCACGAAAACCTGACATGTCACGATATCGTGACACTTTTTCTCCTTAGCGCTTTTCTTTCGAACCTGTCAGCTTGGGGTTTGCAAAAGACCTTTGAAACTGTCATGTCGTAACCTTCATCAAAACAAATTATTTGACATCAAATCAAATTCCTTCAAAAGATTCTTGACATCAATGACAACTTATATACTTGAGCAAAGGCAATGTACCCAAAGTACCCAAAATTTAAAAAAAGATTAATATTTTGTAATGTTCTAAGTTTTAGCTTAGGTAGTGCCTATGACAAATGGCACCCTTTTCTATGTAACACATGGTAGATAGGTTAGGTAAGGTGGCATTGTGCATGTAATTCATGTGGCATTATGCATGTAATTCGAGTGGCATTGTGCATGTAATTCAAAGTGGCACTATGCATGTAATTCAAGTGGCATTATGCATGTAATCCAGGTGGCATTTTGCATGTAATCCAACCTTGGAAGGAAACTCTTTAAATACCCGAAAAGGCACCAATGTAATCATATTTTTGCAAATTAATGAAGTTTTGAAGGAGGTTGCCCCCTCGAATATTCCTACGATTCTATATATTGTGAGATTTTTCCTTTTAAGTAATTTATGTTATCATATGCATTTAATTTTGAATACTGTTATAATGTTTCTGTGAGTTTATTTCCAAGCAAATGTGTGAGAGTGAGTTTATTTGACTTGAGAGTGTGTTGTTTAGTATATTTTATAGTAGGATCTTAACAAGTGGTATCAGAGTGCTTTCCAGGGCCAAGTTTTGCTACAACTACAATGATTCTTGCCATCCAATCCACCTGTTAGGTATAAATTTTGTGTGTTTTTTCCATTCCTGTTTTTCTTTATTAAAAAAAATCCAAAAAATAAGTTCATTTTTTCCAGACCAAAAAAAATATATATCTTTTTAGTTGAGTAGGTAGAAACCCTATGTCGGGGGTTTTAAAATATCACGAAGGATCTGTCGTTATTGGCTAAGCTATATAGCCCATAAAGTGTCTAGTGAAGTGAGGGGCGATCAGGCTCCAATACCCAAGCCTCAGACAAAACTCGTGCACGGACTTGGGCTCCCACGTATCTTTGGGTATACCGAGAGACCATCTAGGTTTAAACAAAATTTTAGCCATTAGGAAACTTTTTGGACTTGTATTACTCATAGTCTACGGGACACAACATCCTCGACGATTACCCTCCCGTATTGTCAAAGAGGCAGGTAGTGTGCTCAAGGGTATGTGTGGAATCCTCCTTGAGTAGTGGCCTAAAATATTGGTCCGAGCACTATTGTTAGTCACTATCGGTATAATAGAGGGCCTATGGGTGGTACATACTCCTCTACCTAGCATTCCCTGGTTCTGTTAAAACTTCAACCTATAAAAAACAAAAATATAAATAAATAAAAAACAGACCTCCCTATTCGTAAACCTGCATTTCAAATCCCCAAAATTGAGCATATGAGAAAGGAGTCCTCTACTAAAAAATAACAAAAAGTACATGCATTCGGGATAGACCATGAGGGTGACACTTAAGTTGACAGTCTAGAGAATAACAGTCAAATTTACAGTGGCAATCATAGTCAGGTCAGTCAGGTCAGAGAGGTCAGCACAGTTAGGTCAAAATTTATAATTTTTAGGGTCAGAATAGAACTGTCGTAATAGTCACCTACAAAATATAGAGAATCTTGGGGCTAGTGAGGTCAGTAGTTTTAGAGATACTGTCAGGACTGGACCAACCAGTGAGAGCATGACACGAGGCCAGTTATAGATAGTGCTCCAATACCCAACTTTTGTTCTGTAGCTTAGAATCAAAAACTGTAAACATCGTTAGACTCAACAAAATAGGAGATAAAAAATAAATAAATAAAATAAAATAAAACAAAAAGTAGTGTTGAGAGATATAGCTCATTTTGACCATCTCTTCGAGCTGATCGTTTTTATATATAGCACCCAAGCACTTTTTTGGGCACTTACTAAAAATAGTAAGTCCTAAAAACTCAATTCTATTTTTAGTAATTGGTCACAAAAGGTTTCAAAATGGCCCAGGGTACCCGTGGACATCAAAAAGAACTAGACCACTTGGAATCCTTAACAAAAGACATTTAGAACTTGCACTCGGCTTTTCACTTCATAAGGGAAGAAGTCCAAGGTCTTCACCTAGAGCATGAGGCCACTAGTAACCACCTAGAAGAAGCACTGATAGAAGTAGACAACAAACTAAAAAGAGGACCACCCAAAATAGAACACCAAGCTAAGGGTTCTACAAGGAATCATGACCATGATCCATCCTTTAAAATGCCCAAATTGGACTTTTCCAAATTTAGTGAGAAGGATGTTGTTGGGTGGCTATGTAGGGTTGATCAATTCTTTAGACTTCATAATGTCCCCATATTTCATCGATTCCAAATGGCTTCCTTTAACTTGGAATCTGAGGCTCTACACTGGTTTCAATGGTTACATATTACCAACCCAAATCTCTCTTGGGAGAATTTTGAATCCCAACTACTCACTCGATTTGGTCCTAGTGAGTATGAGGACTTTACAGGGGCCTTGACCAAACTACAACAAATAGGGTCAGTTTGTGAATACCAAGCTCAATTTGAAAAATTGGCCAATAAGACAAGAGGATTGAATGAAGGGTTCTTCCAGATTTGTTATATCAGTGGGTTGAAGGGGGAAATCCAAGTGGAAGTAAGAATGTTGAAACCACAAACTATGATGGAAGCTATCAGTTTGGCCCGGTTGGCCGAATCTAAACTCTCTGCCCAAAGGCACCCATCAAAGTTTCCTCAAAATAGACCTTCATTTCCTTCTCGATCCAAACACCCAATTGATAATAAACCTACTGCACCCAAGCACCTAACCACAGAAGAGATGGATGCACATTGTGCCCAAGGATTATGCTACAATTATGATGAAAAGTTTTTTAAAGGGCATAAGTGTGCACACAAAAAATTGTTCTTGATAGATGTTGAAGAACCTGATAACTCTGACCAGAGTGATGAGGATGAGGACCCTCCAGAAACACCTTCTCCATAAGAAGAAGTAAAACAAGAACCTGAGACAGCAATTACAATCCATGCTCTTGCAGGCATTACTACTCCACAAACCATGAAGGTTGCAAGATTTTTCAAGGGCCAACGTCTTTCCATCCTTATGGATTCGGGAAGCATGCACAACTTCATTGACCCTAGAGTTGCTTAGTGGGAAAATTGCTATATCCACACTTGTAATTCCTTTGAGGTCATGGTAGCCAATGGGGGAACCTTACCTTGTAAAGGAAAATGTTGCAATGTTAAAAGTAAGATAGGGGACTATGAACTCAAGTAGGACATGTTTGCCCTCCAGTTGGGTGGATGTGATATTATTTTGGGATCTCAATGGTTGAGTACGTTGGGCACTATCATTTGGAACTTTGCCAAACTCTAGATGCAGTTCTACCAAAATGGACAAACACACATCATCAAGGGCTCCCTAGTAGGAACACCTCAAATTATTAGTTCAAATGGCATGGAGAAATTGCTAAAGAAATCATCATGTGGGGTCATTGCACAACTATTCTCCATCCAACCATCCACCTCTCAAATGGGTGAAACCCCATCAGACCTGCAACAAATTCTCCAAAAACATGAGGCCATATTTGCAGAACCAACTACACTACCACTGTATCGCTCTCACGACCATGCCATTCCATTATTTTTGGATAGTGCACCTCCCAATATCAGACCATACAGGCACCCTCATTCCATGAATTCAAAGATTGAGAAAATGATACAGAAATTACTCAAGGCGGGTATCATTCGGCCTAGTACTAGTCCCTACTCTGCACCCGTCTTACTGGTCCTTAATAAGGATGGCTCCTGGCGACTGTGTATTGACTACCAAGAACTCAACAAGATAACTATCAAGGATAAATTTCCTATCCCTATGGTTGATGAATTACTAGATGAATTACATGGGACCATGTACTTCACCAAGATAGACCTTCGCTCTAGGTACCATCAGATCCAACTCAGGGATGAATATATTCCTAAAATTGCTTTTCTCACTCATGAAGGTCATTATGAATTCTTGGTAATGCCATTTGGTTTCACAAATGCTCCTTCCACATTTCAAAGCCTGATGAACAACATATTTCACCCTTTTTTGTGGAAGTTCATCCTTGTGTTCTTTGATGACATCTTGATTTACAGTCACACATGGGAAGAGCATCTCAAGCATGTAGATCAAACCCTACAACCATTGGCCGACCATCAACTGTTTACAAAAAGTTCCAAGTTTTACTTTGGTTTGACTGAAGTGGAGTATCTGGGACACATTGTCTCAAAGGATGGTGTCAAGGTTGACCCTAAGAAGATCCAAGCAGTCCAAGAATGGCCAAAACCTTGCACTCTCAAGGGACTTCAAGGATTTTTAGGGCTTACAGGCTATTACCATAATTTTTTTTGTAATTATGGAAATATAGCCGCCCCCCTCACCTCCATTTTGAAGAAGGATTCTTTTACTTGGACAGGGCCGGCTGAGCAAGCATTCCTGGAACTCAAGCATGCCATGACCACCACTCCAGTTTTAGCCATGCTAGACTTCTCTAAAAAATTTATCATTGAAAGTGATGCTTTTGGTCGTGGTATTGGGGCGGTATTGATGCAAGAAGGACGCCCTTTGGCTTTTACCAACAAAGCCCTATCTACTCACAATTTAGGGAAATCCACATATGCCAAGGAAATATTGGCAATATTGCATGCAGTCCTGCATTGGCAACCTTACCTCATTGGATGACATTTCTCCATCAAAACTGACCACCAGAGTCTGAAATACTTTCTAGAACAACGGGTTGCCACCCCCAAGCAATAAAAGTGGGTATCAAAACTCATGGGCTACGATTATGACATCACGTACAAAAAGGAAATAAGAATCTTGTGGTGGATGCTCTCTCTCACCAATTTGAGACCCTTGGTATGTTGTGTGCCATTTATGCACCATTGCCCCAATGGATTGAGCGCTTATGTCAAGAAATACTTTAGGATGCAAATTTGAAATACTTGGTTGCTTCACTTATGGATGATCCAGAGTCTACACCAGGATATATTTGGGATGGCCAGGATTTGCATTACCATCAACACCTAGTTATTCCTTCTAAGTCCCCACTTCGAGAGCTCCTCATGAAGGAATCACATGCTACTCCATCTACTGGCCATTCAGGGTTCCTAAAAACTTATGAGCGACTCAAGCCCACCTTCTTTTGGAAAGGTATGAAATAGGATATTCACTCTTTGTAGCTAACTACGACACATGTCAAAGGATGAAATGGGAAACAGTGTGCTCTCTGGGCACTCTTCAACCATTTTTTATCCCAGAGCAGGTGTAGACTGACATCTCCATGGACTTCATAGAATTTCTACCTAAATCTGGATGCAAGTCAGTTATTTTCATGGTAGTGGACCGCCTTTCAAAGTATGCTCACTTTTGTGCCCTAACCCATCCTTACACAACATCCACTATTGCTCAAATTTTTCTTAACTCCATCTTTCGCCTTCATGGCATGCCAGCCTCCATTGTATCTAATCGTGATCCCACCTTTACTAGAAAATTTTGGCAAGATTTGTTTAAGTTGTAGGGGACTCAGCTCAAAATGATTTTAGCCTACCATCCGCAAATGGATGGTCAAACAGAGGTTGTTAATAAATTCTTGGAAACCTACCTTTGTTGCTTTACCTTCGATCATCCTACTCATTGGGCAAAATGGATTTCCTTGGTCGAATGGTGGTACAACACTTCCTATCATACCACCACCAAACTCACACCATTTGAGGTACTTTACAAGTGCCCTCCACTCATGCCTTCCTCCTACATTTTGGGCAGCTCCAAGGTCCAGGTCGTTGACAATGCTCTGAGTCAACACACCAAGGTCCTCTGCCAACTCAAGCAAAATTTAAACATGGCCCAGAATCAGATGTGCCAACAATCTGATCAGCATCGTTCTACGCATAGTTTTGATGTGGGTGATATGGTCTTCCTTTGCTTTCATCCATACAAACAATCATCCCTACAACTTTGCAGGTGTCAGAAGCTCAGTTCAAAATTATATGGTCCTTATCAGGTTCTACAACGGATTGGCCCTACAGCTTACAAATTGGCTCTTCCCCCCACTTCCAAGCTCCACCATGTTTTTCATGTGTCCCTTCTCAAGAAATTTATGGGCACAAAGGTACATGTTCAATCAACACTCCCCAAATTGGATGAAGAAGGCTCCATCATACTTGCACCTGAGTAGTTGCTAGATCGTCGAACTCGCACTCTGCACAACCATACCATTACAGAGGTCCTTGTTCAGTGGCATGGGCTTCAACCTGATGATGCTACATGGGAGTCTCTCCATCAACTCCAGCAACAGTTTCCTCATTTTCATCTTTTAGGACAAAGCTTCTTCAAGGAGAAGGGCATGTTAGGATCTCATACTAACCCTTAATGTAATAACTTCCTTGATGTAATAATTCCTAGTGAACATGGATAGTACCCATGATTAATATTTTATAATTATCTAATTTTTAGCTTCGGTAGTGCCTATGACAAATGGCACCCTTTTCTATGTAACACATGGTAGATAGGTTAGGTAAGGTGGCATTGTGCATGTAATTCATGTTGAATTATGCATGTAATTCGAGTGGCATTGTGCATGTAATTCAAAGCGGTACTATGCATGTAATTCGGGTGGCATTATGCATGTAATCCAGGTGGCATTTTTCATGTAAGCCAACCTTGGAAGGAAACTCTTTAAATACCCGAAAAGGCACCAATGTAATCATCTTTTTGCAAATTAATGAAGTGTTGAAGGAGGTTGCCCCCTCAAAGAGGCCTACGATTCTATCTATTGTGAGATTGTTCCTTTTAAGTAATTTTTGTTATCATATGCATTTAATTCTAAATACTGTTATAATGTTTCTGTGAGTTTATTTCCAAGAAAATGTGTGAGAGTGTGTTTATTTGAGTTGAGAGTGTGTTTTTTAGTATATTTTATAGTAGGATCTTAACATATAGAAGTAATATGTTAGAATATTTATCCATATAAATTTTGTGGAAGAAACAATAATTATCCATCATTTTGTTGATATAAGGAAAACAAATATGAAAATCTAAAAAATATATATTATTGATGAGATTAGATAATCTTCTTTAAAGTCTCATTTTTGAAACAATTCCAAGAGTCATAAAAATGAATCTAAATGGTTCAAGGATCAAGACAAGATAGAATAAGAACTTATGAAAATTAGAATTTAGTGCAATGCCAAAAAAGGAGCAAAAGAAATATTAAATCATATTTTGGCTAAGGATCAAATTAATGATGAATTGCTTGATTTTTTAGAAAGATAGGAAATAGGAAAATGGATCAAGCATAGTCCAATATTATCTTGCAAAGATAACATATAGAGGCAATGGATAAACACAAGAACCAAGATGAAGATAAAGACTAAATACTAAAGTATTTAATAACTGAATAATATAATACATGGGGGTATTGGAGAATTTTACATTATTTGGTGCATGCTAATGTACCCCCATGGTACCTATGATACAATGTAAATATTAGATTAAGTTTTGAGTCTATAGTTTAGGATTGTGATTTACATTTCCCCTTTATGTAAGTGTCGATGTGCATGATTTACACAAGTGTCATGTAAGTAAGAGTGCAAATATGTAAAGAGAGAAAGTGCACAAGTGTCATGTAATTAAGTGTGAAAATATATAATGTGAGAAAGCACACAAGTGTCATGTATTAGGTGTGCATGCAGAAGTGTGTAAGTTTCTACTACAAAACTTTGTTTTCATAAGCATAAATCATTCACCAATATGCAAAAATATCAAAGCATTCATCCACAAATAATTATCCACAATAGCAATCCATAATTGGCATAGAGATAGATAATACCCTTAAGGTAAATAAACACCAATAATACTCCTTAAAGAAGGAATAGCTCCCCAAGATCTCCCAATATGAGAGTGCCACTTAATGAGGGTAAAGTTCCATAATCCACTTTGAGGGTAAAGACAATTACATATGATTGATCTCCATGATGATTACAATCACAAATCATTCTTCTTTATATACCCATCTTCTAATTCTACTTTGAGAAGCCTACTACTAATATAATATTTTATTATATTATATTATATTATTATATTACAATCAACCTTGGGTTATGTGTGGCCCATGCCAACCCTTATACAATATAATAATATATCCTCAAATATCTATTCCTAGGTACCCTAACATGCCACCCTCCTTACAAATGTTTCATCCTCAAAATATATGAAGAAACAAGATAATATGATTTGCTAAACAATGTTAGCAACTAGTACCAATCTCGATCATCCATCCATCCTAGTGAAACACGTTGATGCTGGTATGTCATTTTACCACTTGAGTATCCAAATATGCTTCATTGGCTCAATGCTTCTATTGTTATATTTTGATAATTCGAATTATGGGTCCACTTTTTCCTTGATGCTAATGAACCATTCTAAAAACCAAGATCACTATGGTTTCTCTAGCAAACATTGCCATACTGCAATTAAGGACACTCCCCTAACAATAGGAGGATAATCATTATTTTGAGCTCCAAAGAGGTGATAGAGAGAGTAAAGAGGATGTCTAGATTTCATGATTCTCCTTCGTCAGCATGACTCCTGGTTGTTTGTTCTCTTGTTATAATTTTTGGTTTGATGTTCTAGATTTCTTATAGTCATTATTTAAGTTGTATCCTTTGAAAGGCTACATGTTTTATTTTATAAATCAATATGAGTGTGTCCCTTTGTATTGCTCCCAGTTGATGGTCCCTCGATATATCTTTTTAGATGTAAAAGGGTTGGGGCCCTTTGAAAAACCCCTTCACAAACTAATAAAAAACAAAAACCATGTATCCACTTGTATTATATTTACTTAAACTTGGTATATATACCTTACTTCCTTCCATATTTGAACATTCAATATTTTAATTAGAGTACCTAATTTATAACCACCAAGCCTACTATAATTATACATTTAATTAATAAGTCATAGCTAAGTTTTATAAAATTAGATGCTTGACTTTATTGTAACAAAATAACTATTTATTCAAAAATAATATGTGTTCTCTCAAAAGGCATATAGTCATGATAAGCACATAAAACAAAATAGTTATTCCTCAAAAAATGGGGATGATATAAGCTTAGGCATACCAAGACTTTATTCAATAACTAAAGTGGTGAAGGTAAACCAAACTAACAATTTTATTAGCTAAGGAATACACATATCTCATTTAAGAGAGTCTATATAGCAGTGTAGTGTGAGATGTAGTGGTACTCTAAAACTAAAATTAACACAACATATAAATAAAAAAAAATTCAAAAAAATAAAAGCACAAAAACACTCCAAAAATCACTTCATCATTCTTCAAATTTACATATTCTACTTTAATATATAAACTATACTTATATATCAAAACTAAAATATCACTTAGTTGTCTCAAGAGATTATTGGTGCCTCATATTCTCTCTAAATTTAAGTAATAATAATTATTTTTCTCTTTTTTTAATTTTCACTTGTAATTTCAATATTGTTTTATTCTAATTTTTTTCTTATTCTTGCATTGTTTTGATTTTTGTCTTTTTCTTGTCCTATTTTATTTTTTCTCTCATTTACTATTAGGATTTTCAATATGTAGTGTGTGCATGTATAATAATCTAATACTAATCATGTTTTAACTATATTTTTATAATCCAAGGAAGACACTACACCATGTAAGTGAAGGCAACACAAGGTTAGGCCTAAACCTAGATAAAACCCCAAAATAATATGGAAGATAGGAAAGGTTATGTTAGGTGATTGTATGTAGATATCCTTAGGAGAATGAATTATGGTAAAGGAAAAGGTGATAAATATAGGATGATAAATGTGGTATTGTTCACACACACTCATGCATGTATATATGTAGGCAAGCTAGTATTTTTATGTAAAGAAAATAGCCATAACAAAAAAAATTAGTCGACTGATGGCAATTGACCTGATATGCAAGTAAAGTAAAGAAATAAAAAGGATGGAAGAGGAATTTTGTACTAACTTTGGAGGGTACCAACCTTGTTTATAAATTTTTATGAAGACCTTGATAAATATCTCTTTTATTTGATCTTTCTCCTTGAGTTTTTTGTCCTTTATGCTTATTTTTAGATGATAATTGTTCATGACGGCTTGAGATCCTTCTTGATTAATGCATCCCAACCATGACCTTGAAGTAGTTAATCCATATAAAGGAATACTAACTAGGGACAAAAGGAGAGTTATTTCTCCTTTGAATGTCCAAGAAACAATAGTGTTTGGTTTTCTACTTCCTTAATATTAGGATAGATTTTTAATGGAATATGAATATGGATTTTAGTAGGATATAGTTTTAGTAAAAGAACATAATTTTCCCATTATGATTCTTATATCTACTTCATGTCAAATTTGATGCTAGAATTGATGCTAAAATGGATAGAATAATGGAATATTTATACTAATTTGATATTTTAATTTAATTTTACAACTACATCAACCAATTTCAATTGAAGTCATTAATACAAGTTTTAATCATGCTAATAATATCAAGATATCCTCACGTAAGTGTGGAAAGGAGCAGCGACAGTATTGTCATTGTTGTCAACACAGTCAGATAGATTGGTTGATGTAGTGGACAGGAGTTCAGAGGTTATTCAGAGTATGTACAATGAATTTAAATGTTTATGAGGATGTTTTTGATGTTTGGGTGAAGTTGTTACAGGTTGTCCAAGAAGACCGAAGTGGCCCATATGCTAAAAATAAAAGAGAAGCAAAAAAGCAAAGAGAAAAAAAAAGTGTAACGATATCATGACATGTATTTTCACGACCAAAAAAGCAAAGAGAAAAAAGTGTTGCGATATCATGACATTTTGCATTTTCGCAGCCAAAAGAGAAGCGAAAAAGCAAGGAGAAAAAAGTGTCGCAATATCATGACATGTTGCATTTTTGTGGCCAAAAGAGAAGCGAAAAAGCAAGGAGGAAAAAGTCTCACGATATCACGACATGTTGTATTTTCGTGGCCAAAAAAGCAAAGAGAAAAAAGTGTCGCGATATCACATGTTGCATTTTTGCAGTCCAAAGCGAAGAGAAAGAGCAAGGAGAAAAAAGTGTCGCGATATCATGACATGTAGCATTTTCGTGATCCAAAGCGTAGAGAAAGAGCAAGAAGAAAAAAATGTTGTGATATCGCGACATGTTGCATTTTTTGTGGTCCAAAGCAAAAATAAAATGCGAGGAAAAAGTGTCACGATATCGCGACATGTCGCATTTTCGTGACTCAAAAAGGGCAGGCAGACAAAGAAGCAAAAGTGTCATGATATCGCGACATGTTGCATTTTCATGACTCAAAAAGGGCAGGCAGGAAGAGAAACAAAAGTGTCGTGATATCGCGACATGTCACAACTCAAAAATGGCAGGCAGGCAGAGAAGCAAAAGTGTCACGATATCACGACATGTCGCATTTTTGAGACTCAAAAAGTGCAGGCAGGCAGAGAAACAAAATTGTCATGATATCATGACATGTCACATTTTCACAACTCAAAAATGAACAGTCATGACTGAGAAAATGAACAGTCATGAAGGAGAAAAAGAATAGTCATGAAGGATAAAACGAATAGTCATCAAAGGAGAAAATAAATGCATGCACAAGGGAAAAGAAAATGAATAGTCATGAAGAATAAAATGAACAGTCATGAAGGAGAAGACGAACAGTAATGCAAAAAGAAAATGAACAGTCATACAAAGAGAAAACGAATAGGCATGCAAAGAGAAAACGAACAGACATGCATAAAGAAAATGAACAGTCATCGAAGGAGAAAACAAATAGTCATCATAGAGAAAATGAACAGTCATGGCATATGAGAATATGGTGTCAATTATTTGCATGTGGCGTTGTAGCACCCTAAAATTGGCACAGTAAAATTACAATAATTACATTCACCTTAGTAAATAATTTAAAATTCAAATTTAACCTCCCAAACCGCCCGTTAACCGTCGGGAAATCCGTTTCCCCCTTTTTCGTGCCATTTTTAGAGGTTGTTTTGACCGTTTGACGATATCGTCGCCGATCAGACGATATCGCCCCAGATTTGACGATTTCGTCTGGATTAGGACGTCCAGACGATCTTGTCGCAAAACTGATTTTGCAAAATTAGCTTCTGTTCCAACGGGTCTCCAATCCGGGCAGAAGCGTGTCTGCGCCGTTGGGACCCTCCCCCGTTGGAGATCTCCCAAATTGGGATGATCTCCAACCTCCTAACTACTCCCCTAAGCCTATTTAATCCTAAGCTATCCCTTTAGCACCCCCCTGGCTGAAATTATCTGCAATTTAACTCCATCTACGCTAAACCATCCCGATTTTTCATTTGCACTGGTCCCATAACAATTTTGTTGTAGGTACATCACCGTTTTTCAGTCGGAGCCAGCACCCATCGTCCCCGACGAACCTGTTCAGATCGGAGGCGAACCTGTCGAATTCGAGGCGATTTCGTACTGATGCGAGATGATCTCGACTGCATTTCATATTGAGGCAATCAGTGCCTGAAGTTTGCGTTTCTCAACCTTCTCTCTGCTATTTTAGTCTGCAAATTAGATAGTTTATTCAGTGTTTATGTTATTTTGCATTTGGAGTTCACCCATTTAGCTTAGATTGCATACTAAGATCATGATTTGTTATTAAAATGTCGTAATCTATTTGAATTACTGTTCATAACTGTTATTCAGTATTCATACAGTCATTTGGTGTTGTTTCCCCTTATTAGCACAATAGTATTCATCGTATTTTGTATCTATTTTTCTGCTTGCAGGTCTCTGACAAATTCGTCTGACGAATTCGTCAGATCTCAGATGATTCTGTCATATCTCAGATGATTCTGTCAGATATCAGATGATTCTGTCGAATTCCAGATGATCCTGACTGCTTCAAACATCAGAATCATCACCAAACATCCGGATCAGGTATTCCTCATTTGCATTCGGTAAATTCTCTGTTTTATGTCTTTAAATCTATTTTTTGTACTCATTGAACTTGCATTTTCATATAGATTAATCTAGATTCATTTGGCCAAACCTAGGATATGAATGCTTAAGGTTAAAAATGAACACATTAAAACACATTCCAAACCTAGGCGTGGAAACTGCCCTTAAATGTTTCCTGGTGAACCCACCATCCGTCGAAAAATCATCAAAATATACCTCCCTTGAGAGGCGGGACCTTCGCAAAGTCCTCTCAGTCCGAGGTACCGCGACATCCTTTTCCCATCCTCCTTTCGGGCACGGATCCAATAGCCTGAAGGTAGGGATGCGAAAAATTTGGAGCGATACATTTTGGTGAACCCGACGTGAATGCATCATAACCTTTTGAAAACAAAACAAAAACAAAAATATATATATATATATATAGAACAACTAAAACTTAGATGCATTTTAAAACACTTAAAGTTTAAAATCATGTTTAGATGGTAGCTCCTAAGAAAAGGTTAGCAGTTACTATAAACGTAGAAAACCAATTGGCAGCCATAGAAGTCAATTCTATCCTTAGTGTGCCTGAAACAAGTAGGAATCAATTCCTGTGGAACGAACTTGATAGAAGACTTAGTCTCATCTCATCTAGGTCCACACAACTTAAGCAAATCAAGAGGATAGTCCTAGATAGAATCCTGGATCCTCACCAACTAGTTTTTTATCATGAACTTCAGAGAGCCTGCCATAGATGGTTAGCTTATAGGAGAGCTTTAGTATCTTCAGAATTGTTCACCTTCGAGGAATACCTCGAGAACGCAGCCATTGTGCACCAGTTCCTAGGTTGTGTAGAAGACCAAGAGGTTGTTCTTACAGATAGGGAAATATGGAATAGAGTTCCGTGAGCTGTGCTATATCGAGAGTATTGCCATGAGCTTTACTTTTATCAACCAACATCTAAAACAGACAACATCACTATAGCTCTTTTCATCAAATTTTTAAAAGAAAACTTTCAATTTGAAGAAGAACATTTCATGACTCCGGAACAACTCGAACCTATTAATGATATTCATAAGTTGTTTATAGAAAACTAGATTATTACTTCAGTATTATTTCTTGCATTTATTGTGTTATTTGTTGTCTTTATTATATTATTTCAAAAAAAAAAAAACTAAAAAATTAAAAACTTAGCAAAAACTTAAACATTTCTTTTTCAAATATTGCAGTAGGTATATAATAAATATATACCTCTTAATTTGTTGCATATATATATATATATATATATATATATATTTGCTGAAATCAAAACTTAGCACCATGCCTAAACTTAGGAATGGTAAAGAAACTTTAGGAGAAGGAGAAGATTGGTTTCAAGATACAACTAAAGACCCAAATGTCCTTCTTGGAGATACAAATCCGGAAGGAGAAACTCTAGGTCAATCAGACGAAGACTTAGGTGAAGATAAGGAACAAGAAGGAAGTGTTAAAGAGGATGGATCCTCATCCCCTAGAGTAACTCCAAATGGAACTATTGTTTTTGACAATGCAGAGCATTTCAAGAAATTTCTCAGTGATAACATTGAGGACCTTAATGTGGCAATACGTATTGATAAAGGGCAAATTAGTAACACTCAAGCAGCCATGGAATATATGTGTAATATACACACTAACCCCTTGTCGTTCATTGATCAAGAAAGTGACAAGGCTGGGCCATCCAATACGGATATGGTCACTATGGCTCAAAACATGTCAAAACAACAGGTTACCCAACCTCCTAAGGAACCTGTTATTCAACCTAAAATCACTCCCACACAAAAGAAAATTCCCTTCACTACTTTATTCCGCCAAACTATTGAGCAATATGCTTCAAGTAAACAAAAACCTAAAACAAAGCTAAATACAAACTTTCAACAATCTGGAATACAACATAATACAGCTTCAAAATTCCTTCATAATACTGTTCCTACCAATACTTTACACAATAGTAACATGGCATCTAATCTGCATGTTCCTCCATCATATGCCCATAAAACTCATGTCAATGCCCTACCAAACCAATATGGGGGGCAAACTAGTAATCTGGAAGCCATGGTGAAACAATTAGCTTCACGTATGGACCAGATAGATCCCTACCATCCCTCGTATAATTATCGAGAGATCTGTAGTCAACCTTTGGATCCCATAGTTGTAGCTCAACCATACCCTAAGCATTTTCCCATGCCCGTCCTGCCTATATATAAAGGAACCGAAGATCCCATAGAGCATCTTCGCATGTTTAGGATAGCATGTCACGACATATCGCATGATGACTTGCTATTACTAAAAATGTTCCCAAAAAGTTTAGGTGGAATGGCATTAGAGTGGTACTATCAATTGCCCACTCATTCTTTGAGAAACTTCGAAGAAACAACGGAATCATTTGTCCATCAATTTAGTGCCTACATCGAGAGACATGTAACTATTAAAGACCTATACAATTTAAAACAAGACAAGGATGAATGCTTTGCCGATTTCTTAGCTAGATGGAGGCAATTGATAGGAAAACTGCACTTTGTGCTTGCCTTATAGGGAAATGTTGGACATTTTCATCAACAATTTACAAGAACAAATATCTTATGAGCTATCGACTGCTACCTTAACTACCTTCGATCAAGCTATAGATTTAGCTCGAAGAGTAGAAGATGCCCTCATTAGGAGAGGCCAACTTAGGAAGAAGGATGATGAGAAAACATCCAGAAATCAATATAAAAACAAACAAGTTGTCGGTGATGGAGTCACTGACAGCAGGAATGTTGCTAATATCAATGCAACGAAGACAACAAAAAAATTCATATTGAAACCTCCTGATAAGCCTCCTCGAGAATTCACTAGATTAAATCAACCCTTATCAACTATTTTACCTCAATTACTCGAAAGAGGTTTGATCCAATTACCAGCTATCCAGGGAACCTGATCCAACTATACCCGGATACGGAGCTGACTTGCACTTGTGATTTCCATAGAGGACCTGGACATTCTACCAACGCTTGTAAAAGGTTGAAACATAAAATACAAGATTTGATTGACAATAATGAAATGGAAGTGCAAGCCTTCCAACCTAAACAAAACCCTCCCAATAATACTCAAAAGACCATTCCCCAAAATCAAAATCAAAATGCCAATCAAACTCTAGACATATTTCAACACCCTTTACCACGACATGGTAAAGAGGTAGCCAATCAAATCGAACATCATAATGTTCCCCCTCCTACCCGATATGTAGGAACCATTAGCGGACAATTACCTGTTCAGGATCCTCAAATATTTGACACGACCTTATCCCTGGTTACGACCAGGCCCTTACATAATTTTCAAACTTCTGATTCTAGTGATATAGAATCAGATAGTGAAAGTGAACTAGACATTACTTCAAACCAATCGAATAGTTCTGAAAATGAATCAGATCCTATTCAACCCGTCACAGATGCTATGGTTCCAGAAGAACCATTCCCTAGAAGAGTCACTACTCGACCTTCTTCTAATATATTCCTTTCTAATGAACAAGCCATTAATGCTCAACCGAGACCAGTTCAGCGTCTTCACTATAACATTGTAGGTACCATTGGAGTCGTTACTCGACAACAAGCTCAAAACTCTCAACAAGAACCAAACCAGAATGATGGATCAGCTCCATTCATTTTGAAAAACCCCAATAAAGGGAATCATGTTCCTACTGTTCAATCTAAACCCCCTTACAATATTAATGAGCAATTGTCCAATACTACGGCCAGAATTTCCCTCTTAGATTTATTAAGATCCTCTCCCACCCATAGGGATGAGTTGATGCTTACATTGAGCCAAATGATGGTACCTCAAAACATTCAACTTGAAGCTATGGCCAATACTATCATCACTCGAGAGATTGATTGTATTGACTTCCGGGATAAAGATATCCCACAACACAGGTTACATAAGGACAATCCCTTATACATTCCTGCTCTAATTGGAGATGTAGCTGTCAAAAGAGTTTTGATTGATAATGGCTCATCTCTAAACATTTGCACCTTTGACTTCTACCAACGATTTGGCTTTAGAAGTGATGAAATGAAGAAAACTGATATGATTATCAAAGCTTTTAATGACGAAACACAAGAAACGTGTGGAGTTATTACCCTCCCATTGCAAGTTGGCCCTAGAACCCTAGAAACAACCGTGTTTATTGTACATTGCCCAACATCGTACAATATACTTTTGGGTCGCCCTTGGATCAACGCCATGCGAGCGGTCCCATCAACCTTACACCAATGTGTTAAATTCGAGTTTAAAAATCAGTTGGTCACTATTCATGGTGACCCTAGACCTTTTGATATGTGTGCTTTGGCAGAACCCGTTGGAGTGCAATTTTGCCCTGCTCTGTCATCCACACATCCTAGTTCTTATTTTTCATCTAAAACTGTGAAACATACACCCATAACTTCACCTATTTCCCCTCCATTAATTTCATCCTCCTATATAGATCAACAACCCTCTAAACAAATCATTTTCGAACCTCAAAAAGATCTTAAGTCTACCACCAATCCTTCAAGCTCTATCCCTATAAATTCAAAACCTATAGACACACCTATCATACCTTCCACATCTAAAGATATAGGTAATAAGCCTTCTACATCTTATGCCCTTTTTGATGAACTCTTACCAGATTTATCTACAACCTTAATATCAGAAAAAATGAATGCTTTCATGCGAGATTCAAACCTTTTAAATAACTTGCCGCCATCTCCTCGTACTTTGGGCCTCCCACAACCTATGGGAAGTACTTACCAAGTCGGAAGTTGTGCCTTCATTTATAAAGGATATGACTAGGGAAGAATCCCTCGGAATATCAAAACTCATCATGAGGGATATGCTCGGTGTTATTTTACCAATGATTATATTAAAGCTAAACCCATGATGCTTAAAATGGGATATGAAGGGAAAGGCTTGGGACCTTTCCAAAATGGCATGAAAGAACCTTTCGAGGTAGAACCGTGGCACTACCGTTGTGGCGTGGGCTTATTTCCTAGTAAGGGTCAACCCTTTCCTTTTGAGGATGATGATCATCTCATATGTTATCAAGATTATATGGATAGGCATGTTGATTTGCCTCTTAAAAATCAATCGTTTTCATGCAACATGCTATCCATCGCATACCCTGAAATGATTGCTGACCCCGATGAAGAGTTGGAAGGAGATATCTTCCATGATGTCTCTGTTGAAGAAATGTTACACAATGGATTTTATTTTGATGGTTCTATACCAACTATAGCCCAACTTGAAGCCACTAATCCTCAGAATGACTTATCTAAATTAACCTTACAAGAATTACAAGAATTGGGCGTTTCACCCGCCCCACCTAATTTTGAAAGAGATCTACACATGGAGGTAGAAAACGTCATTAAAATTAATATTGGAACTGAGGACAATCCTCACATAATCAATATTGGATCAGAATTAAGTCAAGAAAAACAAGAACAATACATTGCATTCCTTAAAGAGTATGAAGATGTCTTCGCTTGGACATATGAAGATATGCCAGGTCTAGACCCTTCTGTAGTCATGCATCATCTAGTGGTCCATCCGGATGCTAAACCTGTTAAACAAAAACTTAGAAAAATGCATCCCAAAGTGGCTCTGCTAGTCAAAGGGGAGTTAGAAAAACTCCTGAATGTTATCTTTATACAAGCAATTGATTATGCTGAATGGATCTCAAACGTAGTTCCAGTCACCAAGAAAGAAGCTACCAAAGTTAGGGTTTGCACAGATTTTAGAGATATTAACGCTGCATGCCCTAAAGATGACTTTCCTCTTCCAAACATGGATCAAATCATTGACTTTACTGTCGGGAGTGGGATGATGTCCTTAATGGATGGATTCTCTGGTTATAATCAGATCAGGATAGCTCCTGAAGACCAGGCTAAAATAGCCTTTATTACCCCCTGGGGTACCTTTTGCTGGAAAGTGATGCCATTTGGCTTAAAGAACGCCGGTGCAACTTATCAACGAGCTATGACCTATATTTTTCATGATATGATGCATGATATCCTACATGATTATGTAGATGATATTATAGCTCGCTCTATTATTGAAAATAATCATTTAGATGATTTAAGGAAAGTCTTTAATCGATTACGAGAATATCTCATTCGATTAAATCCAGCAAAATGCATATTCGGAGTTAAATCCGGCAAACTATTAGGGGTTTTAGTTTCTTTACGTGGTATTGAAATCGACCCTCTCAAGATTGCGGCCATCACTGATATGCCCGCACCTACTAATATCTCTGAGTTACGAAGTTTACAAGGTAAACTTCAAGCTATCCGTCGCTTCATTGATAAGCTGGCGGACAAAACTGGTCCTTTTCTTAAACTCCTTAAGAAGGATGTCCCTTTTAATTGGGACGCAGAATGTAGAGAAGCTTTTGAACTTCTCAAACAATACCTCCTTAATCCACCTGTGCTTTCACCACCTAAATCCGATCGCCCATTTCTCCTATATATTTTCGCTTCAGATTCTGCCTTAGGGGCTATGTTAGCTCAACTTGATGATGAAAAGCGAGAACGTGCTAATTATTATATTAGCCGAACCTTCATCAGTTATGAAACCCGCTACACAGCGTTGGAAAAACTATGTCTAGCAGTCGTGTTTGCTACGCAAAAATTATGACATTATATGCTTAGTCAAAAAACTTATGTCATTGCTAAATATGATCCCTTAAGGTATCTCATGAGTCGACCTTATTTATCGGGTCGCACAACCAAGTGGGTTCTTGCTCTAAGCGAGTTTGATCTCACATTCATAGGACAGAAGTCTGTTAAGGGTCAAATCATAGCAGATCAATTAGCTGTTGCACCCTTAGAGTCTACCCATCCCCTCATCATCGAGTTTCCAGATGAATGCCTTCAATTAGAGGCAGACCATACCGAACAATGGTCCTTATACTTTGATGGAGCCCGATGCATGAGTGGGGCTGAGTGCGGGTATTATTTTAATATCTCCGCAAAAACATCTTATTCCTCTGTCCTTCAAATTGACATTTGCTTGCACCAACAATACTGCTGAGTATGAAGCTCTAATCCTTGGATTACGAGCTGCCCTAGCGCTAAAAATTAAACACCTTTTAGTCTTTGGTGATTCCCAACTGGTTATAAACCAAATTAATGAAGTTTATCAAACCCGAGATGATAAACTGTGCCCATATAAGGCCTATGTTTTACAATTAATGTCTTTATTTGATCAAGTTACCTTAGAAGCTATTCCTCGAACTAGCAACCGTGCAGCTGATGCTATGGCCGCAGTTGCATCTCTCCTGCCCTTGGAGTTAGATGACGAATATGCCACTATCATTATTCGTCGACTCCAGGAACCCGCTTCAAATAAGTCATGCTTAGAGCCTTTGGATGTGTTTCTAATCAATGAAACTACTCCCGAACCTTGGTATACAGACATATTTGATTTTCTCCAAAATGGGACTTTCCCTGCCAATTCTAATAGAAACCAGCGTCGGTTATTACGTCGACGAGCAAGTCGATTCGTAATAATTGGCAATACTTTATATAGGAGATCTTTTGAAGGTATCCTATTACGATGTTTAAACTTAGAAGAGTCTAAATCAGCCTTGAGTGAAGCCCACGATGGATCTTGTGGAGGACACTTTAGTGGTAGTGTCATTGCTAAAAAGCTCCTTCGGATAGGATACTTTTGGCCTACCATGGAAATAGATGCACATGAGTATGTGCGCCATTGCGACAAGTGTCAAAAACATGCTGACCTTGTCCATGCGCCTGCACAAGAGCTGCAAGCTATTTCTTCTCCTTGGCCCTTTTCTAAATGGGGCTTGGATATTATTGGCAAAATCAATCCTGTGTCATCTGATGGACACAAGTTCATCATAACCGCCATTGAGTATTTCACGAAGTGGGTCGAAGCTATGCCTTTAGCTTCCTGCACTGGCACACAAGTTTCTAAATTTATTTTTAATCAAATCATTTGCAGGTTCGGAATTCCTGCCAATCTCATCTCTGACAATGGAACTTGCTTCAAAAATAAAGATGTTAAAAAATTATGTCAAAAATATAAGATTCAACATCGCTGGTCCACTCCCTATTATCCTCAGGGTAATGGTCAAGCAGAAGCATCTAACAAAACCTTAATCAAAATTCTCAAAATATTAGTCAATAAAACTGGCCGTGACTGGCACATTCAATTATATCCAGCCTTGTGGGCCTATCGAACTAGTGTTCGAACCCCCACTGGAACTTCACCATTTGTTTTGGTATATGGTGCTGAAGCAGTTTTCCATTTGAATTGGAAGTTCCTTCTTTGGCTCTGCTACTTCAAGATACCGAAGTAGGAGACGAATATCGTCGTTGTGGAGACTCAGTCAGCTGGAACTCCTAGATGAAAAATGCATCAATGCTTTGGAGCATCTCCGTGCATACCAAAACAAGCTTAAAAGATCATATGCTAAAAAAGTTCGTCATCGATCCTTCGAGATTGGCGACCTTGTTTTAAAAGAAAATCAAAAAAATACAAATGCAACTAAGGAACTTAAAGGTAAATTTGAGCCCAATTGGCTTGGACCATACATTATTACAGCTAAATTTGAATCAGGAGCATATAAATTATCTACCTTAGATGGTAAAGAACTTAAAGAACCCATGAATATTTTGCATCTTAAACGTTACTATGCATAAATTTGGCCGTTTCATTCTTGTATATAATTGTTTTCAAAAATTTTATCTTATATTTCTTTCAAATTTATAAAAATCCAAAAACATCAAAAATATTCATAATCATCGAAAATCTTCAAAAACTATCTATTGCATTTATTTAAGGCACTTGTTAAAATTTTTTGCTCAAAAACAAAAATCAAAATAAAAATATAAAAACAGCTATATGCTTGACTCTTTCGAAACCAAAACAAAATAAAGAAGAAAGAGAGAGTCAACATTCTCAAAAACTTTCTCAAAAGTGTTTATCTATATTTTCTTACAATTATTGCAGTTATATGTTTCAAATTATTTTGGATAAATTAGCATTTATTTGAGTCCCTCACTTGCACACTCACAAAAATAAATATCTTGATTTTATCTGGCATGATTACTAATCTCTCTTATATCAAAGTCCACAAAATTCAATTAAATAAAGTTTGAGCATAGAGAATTGATCTTGTTATTTACTTAAACCAAGCACATCTTTTCACAATAAAATGATTATATTTGTAATTTCCATGTTTTGCTACATAGTAGAAGTGATTTCTTGAGCGAAAAGTTTCCCCTGCTATCCTATCATGCACATGGTCTAGAATCTTTGAGAATTGGCAAAAGGACAAGCTCACCCCTACCCAGAATAAAAATCCCTTGCTCTACAGCTAATCCGAGCAAGTATCCCTAGCAAAGAAAAAGAAAAGAAACAGAAAAGAAAAGTTCAAGAAAAAGAGAAAAGAAAAATGTTCTTTTATATCATTACAGCAATGTTCCAAGCATTATCAAGCAAAAGAAATACAAAAAGAAAAATAAGCAAAGTTCAAAAGAGAGCAAGAAAGCAATAAAATCCCTTTCCATACCCTTTGAAAAAAAAAGAAGGGTTGATGAGCTTGAATCCCTGGAATTCTCAATTATTCGAAAACTGTGAGGTAAGCCCCATAACAGGTGGTTTGTGCCCAACCTGCTTGGCCTTGGGTAACTCCTAGCGTGGTGATATGTCTGTCACATTAGCGACCTTCTTTTGTACAGACCTATGTCTGCTTATGGATTAGCTAGCTCTTGATAATCCGACCTACATAATAGCCTAGTATGGTTATATGCATCTACATCATGGTTAATGAACACTTATTTGGTTTATTCAAATCACTTGTATCATAGTACCTTGCTCAAAACTGGTAAATGAACAATGCAATTGCACACACATTTGTATTTGAGAGATTTTGTGTATCATTATGATAAGTCAAGATTGGAAATGAACTCACATATGCACATGGGATTCCTTATAAATCTAACTTTTGTCTTTAAAATACTTTGAAATATATTTTTGCAAATTGTTTGGAATGATTCATTTTCTTCTTTCAAGTGCAATTCTTTAGCACAAAGACCACTATATAATACAAAAATCAAAAATTTCTTTCAAAATATACAATCAAAAACATATACATATATATCTCTGGTTGACTTTCGCGACGATGGTATAGTTTCAAAACCAAAATTGGAATTTTATGCCTAGCGCAAGTCCTCATTTTCATATTTTCTGTTCATCAAAAATCAACCATGCAATAAAACTATCTTTTTTGGATTTTCGCGATGATGGTATAAGTCTATACCTACATATTCTATGCCTAGCGCAAACCATTGTAACAATTTTTATTCCCCATTTATTTAAAATCATAAAAACGTATGACTTAAATCATTATGTTACACAAATTATGCTTTTAAAACGCAAACCCATTTTTATTATTTCATGTCATTATGTCAACCTACAATTTTGCAATGATGGTATAATTCCTAAAGAATTATCCACGAATTTTATCATACTTAGGAATTTATGCCTAGCAAAAATCATTTTAACACATTATTTCATGCACAATATTTCTTATGAAATCTGCAAAACAAACCATCATCATCATCATTTGCACCATTGCACCAAAGTCTTAAGACAGTCTCTTAAGCACTCTTGTTCTTCTAACAATATTTCTATAAATGGGACTAGCTTGACGACCGAGTGAGCAGCGACTCCATGAAATGGTCTATAATAGCGACAATGTCCTTTGAAATTATTGTTAGAAGTCTCTTTTTATTTTTACATTTCATTACAAATCAATTTGTTACATCAGATTATTTCATTTAAAATATTACACGCATGACATTCAAATTATATTCCCAACGACATAATTACATCCAATTATCAAATCAATCAATCAAAACATTAAAAGCATCATAAAAATACATAAGACAAAGTCATATGATCAAAAATATCTCATCTATATATATCACAAATATATATACATCATCAAACCTGGATCGGTATGCCACAATCTGTACCTCGGCATACTCAATCCTCTATCAACAAAATAATAATCATATACAACAATGACAGTCTGTACAATGTCAGTGCAGCCCTCTAGCCTCGAGAGCCCCTCGAGCTCTCTGCCTCATCTCCTCCCCCGCCCTGAGGTGGACGAGGTGGCCCCATCGCCGTCTGTGTAGTCCTCGTCCTCGACCGGGACGTGGTCCTCGACGACCCGATCCTGATCGGATCTGCGATGTTAGCTGGCAGGGGTAGTCTATCCGCCTCTGGCACCAGCTGGAAGTATAATGTCTGGTAAAATGTCAGCTGGGCGATAGCCCGTGTCAACTCCCCAGAGCTCGCCCCTCCGCCCCATGCCCTGAGGCGTGCAATCTCATCCCGCAGCTGTGACACCTCAGCTCGGTGGCGTGCAGCCTCATCCTACAGAGTCTGCACCTGGGCCTGGAGATGATCTCTCTCTGCTCGAAGAGTAGCCATCTCGCTACTCTCTCCTGTGTCGACACCCTTGCCCTTATCGGGCGATGGTGGCCTCTATGGAGATGGGGGTCTCGCCTCCCTCCTCTCCCTCTCTCTCTGCCGTGGCCTCTCCTGTGCCTGTGGCCTCCTCACCTCTCTCCCGTCGTGACCCTGGGCTGCCTCCATCGCCACCTGGCGCCGCCTCCCTATCCGATGCACAACCGCATGGATCGGACCCTGTGCCCTCGTCATCCGAGGAGGGCGGATGCCTGCGTACCAGGCATCGTAGCCATCGGCTACTCCTACGTCGTCCCCATCCACTGGCTGGATGGGGGCATCATCCGTGTCCTGGCTCCAGAACCGCTGCATGTCGGGAGCCCCGCTAACCGTAGTGTTATCCCGGACAGTCCGAGAAAACTCATAATCCCTGAGAGATGGGATCCCCTGCTGTAGACCGAACTGCCTCAAAACTCGGTCGTACCTATGGAGCTCCACCTCTCCCCTCTCCATCCTCAGCCAACAAACTCGCCTAACGCGAGCCAACTCCTGTCCATCCTCGGCCCACCCTGGATGCTCCCTCCATGGCCTCCAGGTGATCTGGTCCGGGACAAGGTCATCTAGTAGCCTCCGGGACATAGGCAGATCTATCCGTCGTTGTGCCCCTCTCCGGAGCCACCAGTAGAAGACTCGGGGCCTCTCCCCGTCAACCCCTGTCAGAGGAAGCCCTATCGGCCTCCGCACTGCAATGTGCTCCCAGCACCAAACCTGTAGTAGCGATGTCATAACCAGACATCGGCCGCCCTTGTACACGACCCCATACAGGATCCTGTACAATCGACATAAAACAAAACTGCCCCAAGAGAATCTATAGCCGTGATCCCGCATATCGTAGATCACATCCGTGAGCATCCATGGCACCCTGCACCCGCTCTGGTGGCACAGCAGAAGTCCACCCACTACTCCAGCTAGAACCCGTGTGAGTGTAGATGCCCTAGGCATCTGGCGTAGTGCCTCGATATTAACTTCGCCCTTCTCCAGGGTGAAGCTCGGGTCACCACACAGTCGTCCCATAGCACGGCCCTGATTGGCCGTAGGAGTAATGAGCCATCCTTGTATGGGGATTCTCAGAATCCTCCATACATCCTCCAAAGTGGGAGTCATCTCCCCGTAGGTAGCCAAAAACATGAAGAGCCCGGATACCACCTCTCTGCTAGGGCCGTCAGTAGCCCCATATCTGTGGATACTTGTGGCATCTCCGCCACATGCAGTAAGCCGGCTTGAGCCAGCTGATCCCGCTCTGCCTGTGATAGAGCGGCCAAGTCATCTCTCAACCCGTCGTATTTCCACTCCCTGCTCTTTAGTAATCCTCTCTGCAAACATAAACAACAAAACAATAAACAATCATTAATCAATAATCAATAAACAATAATGCAAGTTAAAAATTCAATTTTGTGCAATTGATGATATCGCCCACTATTGGACGATATCGTCCCACATTTGAGCATAATCGTCTCCGATTTCGTAGTTCGAAATCGTCCCTAATTTGACGAAATCGTCCCCCTTTCGACGATTTCGCCCTCGGGCAAAATTGTCGAAATTGAGACGATTTCGTCCCGACGACGTCGACGGCCCAAAAACGGCCGCGATGCTCAAAAATCACCTAAAAATTACCTACAAAGCATATCAAATTAAATTAAAGCATCCTAGTTAAGTCTAGACTCTTACCCGTAGACCGCGCCGGACCTCTGTCGATCTGTGCGTCGTCTCCACCATTTTTGCTTCAGAGCTCTAAAAACCAGAAAAATGAACAATAAAAATGAATTAGGGTTTTACCCTATTTTTCTTAATTTTATTCAAAAATAATTTTTTGCTTTTTCGCGTTTTTACCTCAAACGTTCGATTTGGGTAAAAACACGGAGGGGGCACCATAGTAAGCTGTCGTACGATTCGACCAAGAATCGTCGCCTAAAAATGGGAATAATTTTTGCTTTCTCGTAGATCGAGAAGAACTCATCTTTAACGCATTTTCTTCGGAAAATTCGCTAAAGAGGGGGCAAAATGTAGCACCCTAAAATTGGCGCAGTAAAATTACAATAATTACATTCACCTTAGTAAATAATTTAAAATTCAAATTTAACCTCCCAAACCGCCCGTTAACCGTCGAGAAATCCGTTTCCCCCTTTTTCGTGCCATTTTTAGAGGTTGTTTTGACCGTTTGACGATATCGTCGCCGATCAGACGATATCGCCCCAGATTTGACGATTTCGTCTGGATTAGGACGTCCAGACGATCTTGTCGCAAAACTGATTTTGCAAAATTAGCTTCTGTTCCAACGGGTCTCCAATCCGGGCAGAAGCGTGTCTGCACCGTTGGGACCCTCCCCTGTTGGAGATCTCCCAAATTGGGATGATCTCCAACCTCCTAACTACTCCCCTAAGCCTATTTAATCCTAAGCTATCCCTTTAGCACCCCCCTGGCTGAAATTATCTGCAATTTAACTCCATCTACGCTAAACCATCCCGATTTTTCATTTGCACTGGTCCCATAACAATTTTGTTGTAGGTACATCACCATTTTTTAGCCGGAGCCAGCACCCATCGTCCTCGACGAACCTGTTCAGATCGGAGGCGAACCTGTCGAATTCGAGGCGATTTCGTACTGATGCGAGACGATCTCGACTGCATTTCATATTGAGGCAATCAGTGCCTGAAGTTTGCGTTTCTCAACCTTCTCTCTGCTATTTTAGTCTGCAAATTAGATAGTTTATTCAGTGTTTATGTTATTTTGCATTTGGAGTTCACCCATTTAGCTTAGATTGCATACTAAGATCATGATTTGTTATTAAAATGTCGTAATCTATTTGAATTACTGTTCATAACTGTTATTCAGTATTCATACAGTCATTTGGTGTTGTTTCCCCTTATTAGCACAATAGTATTCGTCGTATTTTGTATCTATTTTTCTGCTTGCAGGTCTCTGACAAATTCGTCTGACGAATTCGTCAGATCTCAGATGATTCTGTCAGATCTCAGATGATTCTGTCAGATATCAGATGATTCTGTCGAATTCCAGACGATCCTGACTGCTTCAAACATCAGAATCATCACCAAACATCCGGATCAGGTATTCCTCATTTGCATTCGGTAAATTCTCTGTTTTATGTCTTTAAATCTATTTTTTGTACTCATTGAACTTGCATTTTCATATAGATTAATCTAGATTCATTTGGCCAAACCTAGGATATGAATGCTTAAGGTTAAAAACGAACACATTAAAACACATTCCAAACCTAGGCGTGGAAACTGCCCTTAAATGTTTCCTGGTGAACCCACCATCCATCGAAAAATCATCAAAATATACCTCCCTTGAGAGGCGGGACCTTCGCAAAGTCCTCTCAGTCCGAGGTACCGCGACATCCTTTTCCCATCCTCCTTTCGGGCACGGATCCAATAGCTTGAAGGTAGGGATGCAAAAAATTTGGAGCGATACAGGCGTATTTGACGAAATGCCTTCTAAATATATACAAAATGAGTTACATAAAGGAGTTACAATTGACAAGTGGCAAATGAGAATATGAAAGAAGGTGTTACAATTGACAAGTGGCATATGAGAATATAAAAGGAGTTACAACTAGAGTTACGAAGAGAAAGGATTGTTATAAAAGGAGTGTTGCTTGGAGAATTTCAATAACGTCGGGGATTTTGTAAAGGGCACAATAGGTAAGCAAGAAGGGTGTGTGTTTTGTGAATTGTGGGAGATGTTGGGTAAGCAATAGACCAGTCAGGGTCTTGTAAAAGTGAAGGCATTTTTATGTCAATCTTCTAGCTTCAAAATTGAAGTCCAAGTTGGTGCTTGGCATCAGGGGTTGGTGCTCCTTCCAGTTGGTGCTGGTAAATCAGGGGTTGGTGCTCCTTTCTGTTGGTGCATATAAATTAGGGGTTGGTGCTCCTTCCAGTTGGTGCTGGTAAATCAGGGGTTGGTGCTCCTTTCTATTGGTGCAGATAAATCAGGGGTTGGTGCTCCTTTCTGTTGGTGCAGATAAATCAGGGGTTGGTGCTCCTTTCTATTGGTGTAGATAAATCAGGGGTTGGTGCTCCTTTCTGTTGGTGCAGATAAATCAGGGGTTGGTGCTCCTTCCAGTGGGTGTTGGTAAATTGATTGTAAAGTTGGTGCTTTGCAAAGGCTGGATTTGGATGGGAGTCCAAACAGTCAATTTTTGAGGAGTAGCCAAATCGGTGAACCTCGGTACATCTTGTGTTGTGTGATGTTCTCTTGTTATACTTGCTTTATTTGGTTTTAAGTTTTCATTGTTTTAGCTTTAAGAGTTGAAGATTTAAGTTTTAAAAGAGCTACACTGATTCACCCCCCCTCTCAGTGTCATTGTGAGACTAACAATTGGTATCAGAGCGAGGTTCCTGAACAAGCTTAACCGGCTAGGGTGATCTTGGAAGTGACACAATGGCAGGTGGTGAAGGCTTCTCATCAAACAAAGCACCATTGTTGGATGAAACTAATTACACATTTTGGAGACTCAGGATGCAGACATATCTTTGTGCTTTGGGATACGACATTTGGGATTCGATAGATAGTGGATACACAATACCCACCACTTCTCCAACCGATGCTTTCGGTAAGAAACTGTTTGAGAATAACTCAAAAGCAAAGAATGCTATCATGTGCGGATTAGTGGATAGTGAACTAGTAAAAATTATGAGTTGTAAAACGACAAAAGAAATATGGGACAAACTGAGGAGCATTCATGAAGGAGACGATAAGATCAAGGAGGCCAAGTTACAAACACATCGAGCTCAGTTCGAAGTATTAAAGATGAATGACGATGAGAACATAGAGGCATATATGCTGAGAGTTAATGAAGTCATTAATGCGATTAGAGGACTCGACGAGGAAATCAAAGATTCTGTCATCGTGAAAAAGGTATTAAGATCTCTTCCCCAAAGATTTGATTCTAAAGTTTTAGCTATAGAAGAAGCTAAAGATCTAAATTCTTTTAGTATGGATGAGATGCATGGTTCTTTGACTGCATATGAGATGAGAATAGGAAAATCTAAACCCACAGACAGAGAAGCTACTTTTAAAGCCCATAAAAATATGAAAGCAAAACAAGAATCCGAGGAAGAAGAGACATCAGATGAAATGGAAGCAAACTTTGTTCAAAAACTAAAAAGGGGAAAAGGAAAATACAGAGGAAAGTTACCGTTTAAATGTTTCAATTGTGGAGGCGTTGGGCATGTTGCGACTAAATGTCCACTTAATGAGAAGGACAAAAGTGATGAAGGATCGCACTAAGAAAGAAGTGAGCTGGAAGAAAAAAACAAATTTTAGAAAAGGCAACTTCAAGAAGAAAAGTTTCATCTCCAAGAATGTCAGTTCATCAGAAGACAGCTACGGTGAGGATTCTGAAAAGGAAACAGGTGAAGCTCTTTTCATGGCACTCAAAGAAGAAAAAATAGAAAAAGAACAAGAATGTGATGAAGAAGAAATTGATGCAAAAGTAAATTTGGAAGAGGAACTAATTGCAGCTCTGGATGAATTGAAGATAGAAAGAAAAAAAATAAGAAAATTTCAAGAAAGCTTGAGGATGCAAATGAAATCATAACCAGTTTGAAAGTACAGATAGAAGAATCCAAGAAAATATCTGAAGATCTCGAAGTGCAAATAACCATGAAAATAGATTATTGCAAGTAAGCTAGAAGAAGAGACTGTTGGTTTAAGGATGCAGATAGAAGAGATGAATCGTAAAATTAGTTGTTATCACAAACGTGAAGAAAGTTCTATGAAGTTGGATAAGATCATAAATAACCAAAGGACTACAGGCATCAAATTTGGTTTGGGCTTTGACGAAGGAGAATCATCAAATGGATCAAAGGCCATAAAGAATGAAGATAAGAAACAGGTTGATCAAGAAAAATTGACTCATGCAAAAGAAAGCAATAATGCAAGGCACGAAAGGAGAATTGACAATGATGGATTCACCAATGTCACACATCAAGGAAGAAGAAGATTTATGACTCCTACGACAACATGGCAAAGACCATCACCCGGGTTCAATCATCTCTTTTCTCGGTTACTATTTTAAATGCAATGGTTATGGACATAAGATTTTAGATTGCAAGTATAATGTAGGACCAAGGAATTTTACCAGTAGAAATGTTTTTTCACCTTTGATGGATTATGCAGTAGAATGTTATAACTATCATAATTTTGGGCACATTGCAAGAAATTGTCGAAGTACATTTGCATCAAATCAATTTCGGGGAAGAAAATTTCAACCAAATGGAATGAGACAAAATAGAAAATTTCTCGAAAAACATGCACAAGCTACCAAAAAAGAAAAGTCAAAACAAGAGCCCAAAACTGTAATCAAACCAGAGTGGAAAGAAAAAGAGTGATCTAAGGAAGAAAAGGAATCCTTGATCGTACAAACAACATTTAAAGCACAAAATAAATATGCACCATGGATACTTGATAGTGGATGCTCCAGTCATATGACAAGTGACAAACAAAAATTTGAGAAGTTACAACAATATGAAGGTGGTTCAGTAAAATTTGGAAATAATGATGGAGCTAAGATAGTTGGCAAAGGTTCAGTTAAGATCAGTGACGGAAAAATCAAGTCAAAAGAAGTCTTGTTTGTGGTTGGTCCGAAGCATAACTTGTTGAGCGTAAGTCAGATTTGTGATAGAGGTCATGAAGTGATTTTTAAGAAGCAGGGTTGTGAAGTCAGAAAAGCAAACAGTGGAAAGTTGATAGCAATTGGATCGAGGACATCTGGCAACCTGTACACTCTCTCAGAGACTTTAGAAGGAGCTTGCTTGATTGGATAGGAAGAAGAAAATTTGGGAGTGGTCACGCTTCCCAAGAATTGACTAGCTATCGGGACCACATTCTCAGGGGGAGCATTTGTGTATTTGTTTATCTTTTTGCTCATGTTTGTGATTTTTGCTAAGTGTAATAATTTTTGCCTGAGAATGTTGTGCATGGACTCAGGGGGAGTTTGCAGTAGCCCTTTGGTATTTTTGTCAAAGGGGGAGAAGAGTTACAGGAAATTGCACGTGTGTTGCCAACAATTCCAAAGGGGGAGATTGTTGAGCAAGGTGCAACGACAGTATTGTCATTGTTGTCAACACAGTCAGATAGATCGGTTGATGCAGTGGATAGGAGTTCAGAGGTTATTCAGAGTATGTACAGTGATGTTAAATGCTTATGAGGATGTTTTTGATGTTTGGGTGAAGTTGTTATAGGTTGTCCAAGAAGACCGAAGTGGCCCATATGCTAAAGATCAAAGAAAAAGCAAAAAACGCAAAGAGAAAAAAGTGTCGCGATATCGCGACATGTTGCATTTTCGCGGCCAAAAGAGAAAAAGCAAAGAGAAAAAGTGTCGTGATATCGCGACATGTTGCATTTTCATGGCCAAAAGAGAAGAGAAAAGCAAGGAGAAAAAGTGTCACAATATCACGACATGTTGCATTTTCACGGCCAAAAGAAGAGAAAAAGCAAGGAGAAAAAGTGTCGCGATATCGCGACATGTTGCATTTTCGTGGCCAAAGCAAAGAGAAAGAGCAAGGAGAAAAAGTGTCACGATATCGTGACATGTTGCATTTTCGCGGCCAAAGCAAAGAGAAAGAGCAAGGAGAAAAAGTGTCGCGATATCGCGACATGTTGCATTTTCATGGTCCAAAGCAAAGAGAAAGAGCAAGGAGGAAAAAGTGTCGCGATATCGCGACATGTAGTATTTTCATGGTCCAAAGCAAAGAGAAAGAGCAAGGAGAAAAGTGTCGCGATATCGCGACATGTCGCATTTTCACGAGAAAAAGAGAAGAAGAAAAGTGTCACGATATCGCGACATGTCGCATTTTTGTGACTCAAAAAGGGCAGAAAGGCAGAGAAACAAAAGTGTCGCGATATCATGACATGTCGCATTTTCATGACTCAAAAAGGGAGAGGCAGAGAAACAAAAGTGTCATGATATCACGACATGTCGCATTTTTGTGACTCAAAAAGGGCAGGAAGACAGAGAAACAAAAGTGTCGCGATATCACGACATGTCGCATTTTCATGACTCAAAAGAGGAAAAAATAATAAAGATAAAAATGATATCATGAAAAGAAAATGAATAGTCATGAAGGAGAAAATGAACATCCATGAAAAAGAAAACGAACAGTCATGAAGGAGAAAACGAAAAGATCAAAGAGAAAACAAAAGAAAAAAATGAACATGCATCGAAGGAGAAAATGAATAGTCATGACCGAGAAAACGAACAATCATGGTAGGAGAATATGGTGTCAATTATTTGCATGTGACGTGTTTGACGAAATGCCTTCTAAATATATACAAAAGGAGTTACATAAAGAAGAGGTTACAATTGACAAGTGGCATATGAGAATATGAAAGGAGTTACAACTAGAGTTACAAAGAGAAAGGATGGTTATAAAAGGAGTGTTGCTTGGAGAATTAAAGTGTGGATTTTATCTTGTGAAGAGAGAGAGAGGAGAGCGAGAGGTGAGAGGAGAGCGAGAAGGGTGTGTGTTGTGTGAATTGTGGGAGAGGTTGGGTAAGCAATAGACCAGTCAAGGTCTTGTAAAAGTGAAGGCATTTCTATGTCAATCTTCTAGTTTCAAGATTGAAGTCCAAGTTGGTGCTTGGCATCGGGGTTGGTGCTCCTTCCAGTTGGTGTAGGTAAATCAAGGGTTGGTGCTCCTTTCTGTTGGTGCTCCTTTCTATTGGTGCAGATAAATCAGGGGTTGGTGCTCCTTCTAGTTGGTGCTAGTAAATCAGGGGTTGGTGCTCCTTTCTATTGGTGTAGATAAATCAGGGGTTGGTGCTCCTTTCTATTGGTGCAGATAAATCAGGGGTTGGTGCTCCTTCTAGTGGGTGCTGGTAAATTGATTGTAAAGTTGGTGCTTTGCAAAGGCTGGATTTGGATGGGAGTCCAAACAGTCAATTTTTGAGGAGTAGCCAAATCGGTGAACCTCGGTACATCTTGTGTTGTGTGATGTTCTCTTGTTATATTTGCTTTATTTGGTTTTAAGTTCTCATTGTTTTGGCTTTAAGAGTTGAAGATTTAAGTTTTAAAGAGCTACACTGATTCACCCCCCTCTCAGTGTCATTGTGAGACTAACAATTGGTATCAGAGCGAGGTTCCTGAACAAGCTTAACCGGCTAGGGTGATCTTGGAAGTGACACAATGGCAGGTGGTGAAGGCTTCTCATCAAACAAAGCACCATTGTTTGATGAAACTAATTACGCATTTTGGAGACTCGGGATGCAGACATATCTTTGTGCTTTGGGATACGACATTTGGGATTCAGTAGATAGTGGATACACAATACCCACCACTTCTCCAACCGATGCTGCCGGTAAGAAACTGTTTGAGAATAACTCAAAAGCAAAGAATGCTATCATGTGCGGATTAGTGGACAGTGAACTAGTAAAAATTATGAGTTGTAAAATGGCAAAAGAAATATGGGACAAACTGAGGAGCATTCATGAAGGAGACGATAAGATCAAGGAGGCCAAGTTACAAACACATCGAGCTCAGTTCGAAGTATTAAAGATGAATGACGATGAGAACATAGAGGCATATATGCTGAGAGTTAATGAAGTCATTAATGCGATTAGAGGACTCGGCGAGGAAATCAAAGATTCTGTCATCGTGAAAAAGGTATTAAGATCTCTTCCCCAAAGATTTGATTCTAAAGTTTTAGCTATAGAAGAAGCTAAAGATCTAAATTCTTTTAGTATGGATGAGATGCATGGTTCTTTGATTGCATATGAGATGAGAATAGGAAAATCTAAACCCACAGATAGAGAAGCTGCTTTTAAAGCCCATAAAAATATGAAAGCAAAACAAGAATCCAAGGAAGAAGAGACATCAGATGAAATGGAAGCAAACTTTGTTCAAAAACTAAAAAGGGGAAAAGGAAAATACAGAGGAAAGTTACCGTTTAAATGTTTCAATTGTGGAGGCATTGGGCATGTTGCAGCTAAATGTCCACTTAATGAGAAGGACAAAAGTGATGAAGGATCGCACCAAGAAAGAAGTGACTGGAAGAAAAAAACAAATTTCAGAAAAGGCAACTTCAAGAAGAAAAGTTTCATCTCCAAGAATGTCAGTTCATCAGAAGACAACTACGGTGAGGATTCTAAAAAGGAAACAGGTGAAGCTCTTTTCATGGCACTCAAAGAAGAAAAAATAAAAAAAGAACAGGAATGTGATGAAGAAGAAATTGATGCAGAAGTAAATTTGGAAGAGGAACTAATTGCAACTCTGGATGAATTGAAGATAGAAAGAAAAAAGAATAAGAAAATTTCAAGAAAGCTTGAGGATGCAAATGAAATCATAACCAGTTTGAAAGTACAGATAGAAGAATCCAAGAAAATATCTGAAGATCTCGAAGTGCAAATAACCATGAAAATAGATTATTGCAAGTAAGCTAGAAGAAGAGACTGTTGGTTTAAGGATGCAGATAGAAGAGATGAATCATAAAATTAGTTGTTATCACAAACGTGAAGAAAGTTCTATGAAGTTGGATAAGATCATAAATAACCAAAGGACTACAAGCATCAAATTTGGTTTGGGCTTTGACGAAGGAGAATCATCAAATGGATCAAAAGATAAGAAACAGGTTGATCAAGAAAAATTGACTCATGCAAAAGAAAGCAATAATGCAAGGCACGAAAGGAGAATTGACAATGATGGATTCACCAATGTCACACATCAAGGAAGAAGAAGATTTATGACTCCTACGACAACATGGCAAAGACCATCACCCAGGTTCAATCATCTCTTTTCTGGTTACTATTTTAAATGCAATGGTTATGGACATAAGATTTCAGATTGCAAGTATAATGTAGGACCAAGGAATTTTACCAGGAGAAATGTTTTTTCACCTTTGATGGATTATGCAGTAGAATGTTATAACTCGTCATAATTTTGGGCACATTGCAAGAAATTGTCGAAGTACATTTGCATCAAATCAATTTCAGGGAAGAAAATTTCAACCAAATGGAATGAGACAAAATAGAAAATTTCTCGAAAAACATGCACAAGCTACTGAAAAAGAAAAGTCAAAACAAGAGCCCAAAACTGTAATCAAACCAGAGTGGAAAGAAAAAGAGCGATCTAAGGAAGAAAAGGAATCCCTGATCATACAAACAACATTTAAAGCATAGAATAAATCTGCACCATGGATACTTGATAGTGGATGCTCCAGTCATATGACAGGTGACAAACAAAAATTTGAGAAGTTACAGCAATATGAAGGTGGTTCAGTAAAATTTGGAAATAATGATGGAGCTAAGATAGTTGGCAAAGGTTCAGTTAAGATCAGTGACGGAAAAAATCAAGTCAAAAGAAGTCTTGTTTGTGGTTGGTCTGAAGCATAACTTGTTGAGCGTAAGTCAGATTTGTGATAGAGGTCATGAAGTGATTTTTAAGAAGTAGGGTTGTGAAGTCAGAAAAGCAAATAGTGGAAAGTTGATAGCAACTGGATCGAGGACATCTAGCAACCTGTACACTCTCTCAGAAGACTTCAGAAGGAGCTTGCTTGATTGGACAGGAAGAAATAAATTGGGAGTGGTCACGCTTCCCAAGAATTGACTAGCTATCGGGACCACATTCTCAGGGGGAGCATTTGTGTATTTGTTTATCTTTTTGCTCATGTTTGTGATTTTTGCTAAGTGTAATAATTTTTGCCTAAGAATGTTGTGCATGGACTCAGGGGGAGTTTACAGCAGCCCTTTGATATTGTTGTCAAAGGGGGAGAAGAGTTACAGGAAATTGCACGTGTGTTGCCAACAATTCCAAAGGGGGAGATTGTTGAGCAAGGTGCAACGACAGTATTGTCATTGTTGTCAACACAATCAGATAGATCGGTTGATGCAGTGGATAGGAGTTCAGAGGTTATTCAGAGTATGTACAGTGATGTTAAATGCTTATGAGGATGTTTTTGATGTTTGGGTGAAGTTGTTACAGGCTGTCCAAGAAGACCGAAGTGGCCCATATGCTAAAGATCAAAGAAAAAGAAAAACCGCAAAGAAAAAAGTGTCACGATATCGCGACATGTTGCATTTTCATGACCAAAGGAGAAGAAAATGCAAAGAGGAAAAAGTGTCGCGATATCGTGACATGTTGCATTTTCACGGCCAAAAGAGAAGAGAAAATGCAAGGAGAAAAAGTGTCACGATATCGTGACATGTTGCATTTTCACGGCCAAAAGAGAAGGAAAAAGCAAGGAGGAAAAAGTGTCACGATATCATGACATGTTGTATTTTCATGGCCAAAAAGAAAAGAAGGAGAAAAAGTGTCACGATATCGCGACATGTTGCATTTTCGCGGCCAAAGCAAAGAGAAAGAGCAAGGAGAAAAAGTGTCGCGATATCGCGACATGTTGTATTTTCACGGTCCAAAGCAAAGAGAAAGAGCAAGGAGGAAAAAGTGTCGCGATATCGCGACATGTCGCATTTTTACGACTCAAAAAGGGAAGGCAGGCAGAGAAGAAAAAGTGTCGCGATATCGCGACATGTCACATTTTCGTGACTCAAAAAGGGCAGGTAGGAAGAGAAAAAAAAGTGTCGCGATATCGCGACATGTCGCATTTTCACGACTCAAAAGGGCAGGAAGGAGAAGAAAAAGTGTCACGATATCATGACATGTCGCATTTTCATGACTCAAAAAGGGCAGGCAAGCAGAGAAACAAAAGTGTCACGATATCGTGACATGTCACATTTTCATGACTCAAAAAGAATAGTCATGATCGAGAAAATGAACAGTCATGAAGGAGAAAATGAACAGTGATGAAGGAGAAAATGAACAGTCATCAAAGGAGAAAACAAATGCATGCACAAGGGAAAAGAAAACGAATAGTCATGAAGAAGAAAATGAACAGTCATGAAGGAGAAAACGAACAGTCATGCAAAGAGAAAATGAACAGTCATGCAAAGAGAAAACGAACATGAATGCAAAGAGAAAACGAATAGACATGCATAAAGAAAACAAACAATCATCAAAGGAGAAAATGAACAGTCATGATCGAGAAAATGAACAGTCATGGTAGGAGAATATGGTGTCAATTATTTGCATGTGACGTGTTTGATGAAATGCCTTCTAAATATATACAAAAGGAGTTACATAAAGGAGTTACAATTGACAAGTGGCAGAATGAGAATATGAAAAGGACAAGACAAGTGGTGAGAATATGAAAGGAGTTACAACTGGAGTTACAAAGAGAAAGGATGGTTATAAAAGGAGTGTTGCTTGGAGAATTTAATAAGCATGGATTTTATCTTGTGAAGAGGCGAGCGAGAGGCGAGTGAGAAGGGTGTGTGTTGTGTGAATTGTGGACGATGTTGGGTAAGCAATAGACCAGTCAAGGTCTTGTAAAAGTGAAGGCATTTTTATGTCAATCTTCTAGTTTCAAAATTGAAGTCCAAGTTGGTGCTTGGCATCAGGGGTTGGTGCTCCTTCCAATTGGTGCTGGTAAATCAGGGGTTGGTGCTCCTTTCTATTGGTGCAGATAAATCAGGTTGGTGTCCTTTTTTGGTGCAGATAAATCAGGGGTTGGTGCTCCTTCCTGTTGGTGCAGATAAATCAGGGGTTGGTGCTCCTTTCTATTGGTGCAGATAAATCAGGGGTTGGTGCTCCTTTCTGTTGGTGCAGATAAATCAGGGTTGGTGCTCCTTTCTATTGGTGTAGATAAATCAGGGTTGGTGCTCCTTTCTATTGGTGCAGATAAATCAGGGGTTGGTGCTCCTTCCAGTGGGTGCTGGTAAATTGATTGTAAAGTTGTTGCTTTGCAAAGGCTGGATTTGGATGGGAGTCCAAATAGTCATTTTTGAGGAGTAGCCAAATCGGTGAACCTCGGTACATCTTGTGTTGTGTGATGCTCTCTTGTTATATTTGCTTTATTTGGTTTTAAGTTCTCATTGTTTCGGCTTTAAGAGTTGAAGATTTAAGTTTTAAAGAGCTACACTGATTCATCCCCCCTCTCAGTGTCATTGTGAGACTAACATTGAGATCCTTCTTGATTAATGCATCCCAACCATGACCTTGAAGTAGGTAATCCATATAAAGGAATACTAACTAGGGACAAAAGGAGAGTTATTTCTCCTTTGAATGTCCAAGAAACAATAGTGTTTGGCTTTCTACTTCCTTAATATTAGGATAGATTTTTAATGGAATATGAATATGGATTTTAGTAGGATATAGTTTTAGTAAAAGAACATAATTTTCCCATTATGATTCTTATATCTAATTTATGTCAAATTTGATGCTAGAATTGATGCTAAAATGGATAGAATAATGGAATATTTATACTAATTTGATATTTTAATTTAATTTTACAACTACATCAACCAATTTCAATTGAAGTCATTAATACAAGTTTTAATCATGCTAATAATGTCAAGATATCCTCACATAAGTGTGGAAAGGATAAAGTTTAAATTTTAATCAAATACAAATTGAAAAATTTGTTATGTAGCTCCTTACCCTTCTTAATTAATGGTTCACAACAAAAGGCAAGCAGTTCATGAGGTATATAAACCTTAATTATCCCTTAGAATTTATTTTCCTTGAGCATGTGCCATGTCTATTTTTTTGGTGTTGGTTCCCTATGGAGAATTATTATGTGGTCTACCAATCACACCAACTCAGTTTTCAAAAAGAGCATCTATTGTACCAAAAATTTCTATATTTACATCTTTGTTCTGTGTCAGTCCATTATCATCTAGTTTTTTTCACCTTTGTGTGTCCTAGGTAGTAATAAGCTTATGTGGCCTTCCTTTATACTCAGTCTTACCAATATGACCCTGCTTGATCCATATACCCTTCAACTTGATCCCCTATCTCACACATTTTTGGAAGCTCATGATCTCATTCTGTTTCTAAGAAAGTTCAAAGGGGTTGAGCAAGATATCACTAAAGCCTTTGTCATTTTGTGGAATAATGGTTATGTTTTTGTGCGTAATCTCATTTTTAGAGTTACTGTTAATTTGATTGAGGTGATAGAACTACTGGTAAAAAGGTGAGCGGTGCAAAGAGATCGTCATAATTGGGAACTTGAGCTCCAAGGTTTCCCAAATTATTTGAATATTTTCAAGTGGAAGGGTGCTACTGTTGATCGTGATTTGCTACCTACGTCTTGGACCACAATGTCTATTATAGTTTTTATGGATCTTTTGTGAGCTTCCTCTATGCAAGTTTTTATCATAGCTCTTTTACAGGGTTTTCATATAGTTATTTCTCTTAAGAAACCCCTATGTGGGTATTGCTCAGACTAAATTTTTATTTTTTTGATGTCATGCATCCATCCAGCCTTCTCTAGTGTTGTTTGGACCTTTTCTTTAGGTTTTTTTTTTCCAATATGCAAGCATATGTCATATTATGCTATTGTTTTAGCTATCAGTTTATGTACTTGGGTTTGGGGCCCATTTAAACCCTACACTTAATCAATTTTACCTACCAAAAAAATAAGTTAGAAATAGTCAAATCTAGTCATATATGGTGATCTAAAAGTCTCTAGGAATCCTAGGAGATCTTTAGGAATCATTCTACATACTTAATTTTACTAGATTTAGTCATTTTAGCAACTACGTTGTTTATTCTATCAAATACATCAACTTTTGTTACTAGTTGGTCTATTGTGTTTCTTCCTAAGAAGGTAGTATAGTTTCTTTCTTAAAGTGAGATAAATGCCAAAATCACATCCAAACTCCAAATTATTAATAATATTATTGAAAGGATCAATTTTAGTATGGTTGGCCACTTTACCCAACAATTCTACTACATCCTCACCCAATTAGTATATCTACTTATATATGAGTTATCAAGCTAAGAACAAGAATGATGATAATGTTCTTAAAGATATATTTACCAATTAAGAATCAAAACATAATACTCATCTACCTTACAATGTTTTTAGACTTGTGCTTAAATCTTAGATAATGAAGGCTATAAGGCTATGATGATAATGCTCTTAAAGATATATTTACCAATTAAGAATCAAAACATAATACTCATCTACCTTACAATCAACTACCTATCTTATATTAAAAAAAGAAAAGAAGACTAGATCCTACAACTGTGTTTGTAGTAAAATTTGCAAAAGCTCATTCCAAATTATCCTTGAAATGTTGTAGTGGAATTTTTAAGAGCATTTTTTAAATTAGTGGAGTAATAAGGTGAAATTATTATTACCATCAAAAGTGCATCTATTAAGCACCATACTAGTTGATTTCTTAACTAATTATTCTCAATTAGTTTGTGTTGTTAAAATAAAAAAAAAACTAAAAAAAAAAAATTGTAGCACTTTTGTGGCCAAAAGAAGGCACTATTACAAGCAAAAATGTGGAATAGAAATCCACCATTGAATTCCTTGAAGGAAGCCTCAAATCGAGACCTTGTAAGTCTCAAGATTCAAGGAGAATATAAGGGTTTCTTATTTAGCACAAAGTACAGGAATACCTATTCAAAATAATATTTCATTAGCTTGGATTGACTATCATACAAAATAAGAAGAAGCAAGAAGGATTACATAAAAATTCTTCATTGTGGTGCAATATCTATCTATTACAAAAAGCACATATTTTTTCCTTTGGAAGGAAAAAATATTACTATTTACAGGGGGTAGTAAGGACGTTTTATCCATAAAATTTTTGGTAAGAAGAAGGAGCCACCAAAGAGCTCACATGATCATCATTCCAAAAATGGAAGGAGCCACTAAAGAGCTTACACGATTAGCAGATTTTTGGCTATAGGAAGGAGATATCGAAAATCTCACATGTCCAAAAATCGAGGTGTTTAAAAACACAATTTTCCTCCATCAAATCTAGCCCTACAAGAAGCACGTCACCTAAAATAGTTAAGCCATTGAAAAAATATATAATCACTTGAGCTTACGTAGAAAAAAGAGCATCATTCAGTGATAGGTTATCTATGTAAAAATCCAAGCAAAAGGGCTACCTATTGGCTATTACAGACAACACTATTTTTCAAGCACTAAAGAAAGTTACAAATTGGCATTAGAACAAGCTACAAAACCTACAAATAGGTGCAAAAGAAAGAGTTATACCTAAGGCATCCATTGAAGCAAAATTCCACCAAAAATGAAGCTCAAAAGTGTGTCATAGAATCGTGAATCAATCTAGTTGTACCCATTCATCATCCTCACCAAGACAGCATGCAAAAGGAAGCTTGCATCTCAAGAAATATAGCAAGCTCACGTAGGAATCTAAATTAAGTAAATAAGGAATTCTACAAAACTTGGTAATATTAGCATCCATAAAAAATTATCAAGCTCTGAATTCATTCACTATGGATTATTGGTATATAGACTCGGGAGAAAGAAAGCATATGACTAGGAACATTCATTGGTTCAATTCTTTAAAAAAAGTGTATGAGAACCCAGTTGTTGTAGCATACGGCAAGACATGTGAGGTAAAAGGAATTAGATATATTCCTATAAATATAGGAAATGGAAAAGGAATAATCAAACTGTACTATATGTTCTGGGATTGAGTGTCTCAACTCATGGATCAAAACATAACCGTTGAGTTCAAAGTTTTCAATGGGAAAAAACAATGTCACATCTCTAGGCAAGGAAAGAGAATAGCATCAAGTTCCTACAAAAATGGTATATTTGTTCTAGATACTACTACTCACTAATCACTTTTATTCAAATATTTAGATATATGGCACAAGCGTCTAGGACATACAAGTGAAACTTCAATGAAGGAATTATTCAAGTATAAAATGGTTGAAGGATTACCCAAATTATCTCCAAATACTAATGTATGTCCAAAATGTTTAGTAGTAAAAAACACAGAATTCCTTTCGAACTCCATCAACACAAAGCTCAACAACCTCTAGAGGTAATATATACAGATATATGTGGACCAATAAGATTTGATATTGTTGGAGGACATAAATACTTTTAGTTATTGGTTGATGATCATGCTAGGAAAATGTGGTATACTTCATGAAATACAATTCAGATGCATTTAGTCATTTCAAACAGTTCAAGCTTAAAGTAGAAAAAGAATCAAAAAATATTATAAAATCACTTCATTCATACAGAGGAAGAGAATTTATTTCTAAAGAGATTGACTCATTTTTGGAAGAAAATAGAATTAAAATATAACTTACTACAGCATATTCACATCAACAAAATGGAATTGCAAAAATAAGAAATAGGTCAATAATGGAAATGGTTAGGTGTATGTTGAAAGAGGTAAAACTTGATCACCAATATTGGGTAGAAGCAGTATAAACAACGATATACATACAAAATAGGCTACTTACAAGATTACTCAAACATATTACACCAGAAGAAGCATGGTTGAGACAAAATCCCAACATAGAAAAATTAAAATCTTTATATCTAAAGCCTATATGTATACTCTAAAACAAAAGAAGACTAACTAGATGATAAAACCATGGTAGGGATATTCGTCGGTTATGACAATGAATCTGTAGGTTACATAATACTAGATCCATCTATAAAGAAGGTCTACATTAGTAGAGATGTAGTCTTTGATGAAAAAGTTAAAGTTGACATAGAGAAATCCAATGGTGACATAGTTCTTCTATATCTATCCAAAGAAGATACAATAAGTGAAGAGTTAGAATCAAAATCTCAAGAACAAGGCATAGTAACTCCTAGAAGAGAACCAATATGGCTCAGAGATACACTTAGAGAAGCAAATCTAGAAAAGATTCCAAATATTACTACTACAAGACCTCAAACTCATAATATAACTAGAATGAATAGAGGAATGTTGGGTAATATAGCAGAACCAACACCAACACTACATGCACTAAATAATTCACACTAGAAATCAGCCATGGAATCTAAATATATGTCATTGTAAAATAATAAAACATGGAAAATAGTGGAATTACCCCCAGGAAAAAGGGCAGTAGGATGTAAATGGGTTTACAAGATCAAATACAAAGCATATGGAACACTAGACAAATACAAGGCCCGTTTAGTAGCCAAAGGATATACTCAAATAGAAGGAATTGACTATGAAGAAACATTCGCACCGACAACTAGGATGACTACTATCAAAACAGTTTGCACATTAGCAGCACATCAAGGATGGAAACTTCATTAAATGAATGTAAAAAGTACCTTTCTTAATGTTGACTTAGAAGAAGTGTATATGTCACAACCAGAAGGCTTTATCACTCAGGGATAGAAAGATAAGGTATGAAAATTAATAAACATTTATATGGTTTAAAACAATCTCCTAGAGCCTGGAATATAAATATCAACAATCATCTACTACAGCATAAATTCAAAATTTCATCAGATCCTAGTTTATATACTAAGAAAAATAGAAATGATATCCTGATCCTCATAGTATATGTTGATGACATTGTGATTATTGCAAGCTCATAAAATTAATAAGATATATCAAAAACAATCTATAAAAGGCATTTGAGATGATAGATCTAGGGTTAATTAGTTACTATCTTGGTCTATAGATTTATCAAGGAGAGAAAAAAATAGCAATAACTCAATAAAAATATGCAAAAACCCTTCTAGAAAAATATAGAATGACAAAATATAATCCCAAAGATACACCAATGGAACAAGAGATTCAACTATCCAAAAATAATGAAACACCATTGTTTTCAGTGATAGTATATCATTAGTTAATTGGAAGTCTTCTATACTTAACAAACAGTCGACCAGACGTTGCATTTGCAATAAATTATCTATTGTGGTTCATGCAAGAACCAAGGGAAAGTCATTGGAAAGGTACAAAAAGGATATTGCAATATATCAAGAAGACTAATTACTATGGATTAACCTATTTAAAGGATGTCAAAGGATTTTTTTTGCATGGATACTTAGATTCAAACTATGCTATATCTATTGATGATACAAAATCTATCTCAGGATATGTCTTCTATCTTGGATCAGGACCCATATCTTGACACAGCAAGAAATAGCATACAGTAGCACAATCATCAATCGAAGTAAAATATCAAACAGCAAGAGATACAACCTATGAATCTCTATGGCTACAATACATACTAACTGACATGGGAATCAAATGAACTTCGACCATGATATTCTACGATAATCAAGGAGTACTGAACCTGATCAAGAATCCTATCATACATGAAAGAACAAAGTATATTGAAGCACAATGTAATTTTATTATGGAACACTTTCAAAATAAATATATCATCCTCGATTATGTGCCCATAAAAGATCAATTAGCAGACATCTTTACAAAAGCACTTGGAAAGATCAAATTTTAAAAATTTGGAGATCATATATGCAATTCAAGAGAACTTCATACCAAAAAATATAATATAGGGGGGTGTTATAATATATTACATCATTTGGATATGATAGATTACTTTAGGGGGAAGTTATCTAGATACTACATGCAATATAATAAATGCACAAGTGTCATTGTGCAAGTTGTAAATGTGCAAGGTGTCCCCTTGTACAACTAGTTAGAGTGTTGGCCAAGGAATCCATATTCCTATATAAATTGCCCCATAGCTCCATTCGGATTGTATCACTCTCTATTCATGTAATGATATGCTTTATTGTTATGGTCTCTGTCTTATGATATAATGAAATGTTGCTAAAGCTATCCAAAATAATTATTCCATGGTAGTTAAGTACTTGGATACTTGCAACATGCCTAAGCAACAAAATGATCATCTAAAAGACAATTAATAATTTCTAATAACGATATTGAAAAAGGTGTGTTTCATGAGATATATAACAAGCTTATAGATACCTTTGAGGTATTCTATCCTTAAGAGGGAGAAGACAAAAAATACTTGAAATGTTAATGCTATCATTAGAGGTGGGCCTAAATATCAAAAGTTTCTTCCTAGAAAATACAATGCTATAGACACTACCAAGAGAGGTCCTCTAAAATCAAAAGTTTTTAAAAGCCTCAAGCTAGCAATTTCCAAGAGCCTAAATCCAATAATGCTTCTCAAACCCAATATTATAACCATAGTACTCTCAATCAATCCTTACACAAAGAACCTAGAACCATTATTCCCAAAGATCTTAATTCTCAACCATTGTTCAAAGTTACTCATTGGGACATGGTTGAAGAGTTAGCTTTTACATCTACAAAAATACCTTGGTTAGAAATTTTGAGAAGGCCTTAGTTTTATTTATAATTATTGATTAGAATCCTAACTAAAATGTATTCCCCACCTTCAATACAAAAGGGGCAAATCCTTATAGTATTTGACTCTCTCAAAGGTCAAAAGAATTCTTATGTCATTCATGCCAATGAAATTGACCAAGACACCTATCCCAATTTAGTTCTCTCTTTTCTAATGAAATACATGATATCTACTTGAGACTTATAAATAATGGGATACACTCCTTTATTCCTAAAAATTAAAGTTTCTCATTGTGTCATCAAAATATGCCTAGTAGATAAGGGGGTAGCCACATGCGTTGCCCCATTTTCTTTCATCTAAGCACTTAAATATTGTCAAAGTGACCTAAAACCTACAAGGTTAGTTTCCATGGCTATATAAAATCACTTTCTAATCCTATTGGGTGTATTTGGTTACCAATTATATATGGTCCTAAAATATTTTGAGTCAGTTTTGTAGTCTTCCAATGAAATCTTTCTATACCAGTTTTTTAGGATGTCCTTAGACCCATAGAATTATTCTTATAGCTTTCATTGCATATCAAATGATAAATATTCCTCATAGAAACCATGTGATCACAACTAAAGGAGATATTTACCCTTGGATAAAATATACTATATTTAAAGGGCATCCCTCATATATACTTTTACTTGATATTATAACTCTCAAATACTAGGATCCATCTCTATACAAACCTCCCATAGAACTCTACAAAATTCAGCCTCATTTAAAGACTACATGAAATACCATCAATATATACAATAACATGAGCCAAGTTGATTTGACATGGCATCATGGTCTTAAGACATTATGAGCAATGCTTGGGATAAATATATAGTATTAACAAAACCAAAGAGAGGCAATCATAAGAATATGCTTTTGCATTCAACAAACTTTATGAGATAGAAGCCACTATCCCTAGTAAATTTATCCAAGTGGGAGTTAAAATTAAACATTCACATAATATCAACTGAATTGATATTTCTTGCATTCTTTCATAGGCTATATAAAATAATAAGGTAGATAATACAAGTTATTATATAAATAACATAAAATACAACTTTTTGAAGCTTCAAAATGTAAAAAAACAAATCCTCTATATAGGTGATATCCTATAATGAAGGAATAATTTCTAAAAAATGATATTACCATTGGTAATACCATTGACATGGTCATTGGGTTTACTAAACCTCTATTTCTTTAGTATTTGAATCCAATTAATTAATTAAATATGATACTCTAATTGTAGATGATGATATATAAATATCACCAATCTTTGAACTGACAAATGAAGATGCCTTCTTAGAATTCCTTAATTCAAGAGAACATAGATTCCAATACAATATCATAAGCTTGGAAACTTAGAGTGCGATGGTGGTTATAGTTATAAATTCTTAATCTAGATGATTATGACATAAAAAAGCAACCCAATATACCATAGCCTTTCTAATATTGGAATAACATGCAAGTTGATGAGACCACTGAAGTCAACATTATTACACAAGGTGAGCCTAGAATGATCAGGTTAGGCAAATATTTGAATCCATAATAAATTTATGAGTACACTAAGGTCATTACTATAGTATATCAACTACTACCTTTGAGTTCCTACAAATTTGAGGTCATGAAGGACAAAAGGCCAAAATTTTACAACCCTTAAAAACACCATTACATGCCCTAAATATTGAAGGATGACTAAAAAATTGTCTAGATATAGAAATAGTGATCCATACTAAAGAAGAGATTTATCAAGAAGTGATATATCAACAAGGTAAATTCATCTCATATTAGTGAATTGTTATTTTACATATTAGCAAATATCATCTTTTGGAATCAACAAATAGCTACTTTTTAAGCCATGTGGAACAAATGCAACATGAAATTCAATGAAAATTTTAATAAATAAATGTTCTATCACTTCATGGTGTCTAAGAAGAGGTAGAATCCTATTAAGCAAGTTTAGATGTATTTTTGAGGTGTGTAATATACAGTGGTGCATCATTTTGATAAATATGCATCCTAAACTAGTGATTTTTTTAGAAATAGAAAGCTTTTACCTTTAGTAACTCTTCAGGTTAATATTTTTCTATAAATAGAAACTAAAGACTCCATTATATACATATTTTTGCCATATAAATAAATTAGAGCTACAATTTATGGTCTCCACATTGTCCTCTTAAATACATCTTGGAATAATAGAAAGACTATGCATGATATTTGCTTTCCCCATTTTCTTGCTATTAGTCCTTCCTTCTATTTTTTTAAATTTCATATGGATTGGAGCATACTTATGTTATTCAATGTTCTTTATATACACTAATGTTGGAGAATATTACATTATTTGATACATGCTAATGTACTCCAATGGTACCTATGGTACAATGTAAATATTAGATTAAGGTTTGAGTCTATAGTTTAAGAGTGTGATTTATATTTTCCCTTTATGTAAGTGTCTATGTGTAGGATATGCACAAGTGTCATGTAAGTAAGTGTGTAATGAGAGAAAGTGCATGTGTCATATAATTAAGTGTGCAAATATGTAATGTAAGAAAGTGCACAAGTGTCATATATTAGGTGTGCATGTAGAAGTATGTAAGTGTCATGTGGAAGTGTGCAAGTGTCATAGAGTTAAGTGTGCAAGTAAATAGAGATTCAAAATTATTGTATACAAATGGTAAGATGAGAAACCTACATTTTTTAGGTGATTTGGATAGGGTAGGGTAATCCTCAAAGGGAGATCCCTAGTTTGAATCTCCACCCTAAAAATGCACATTGGGTACCCAAAATCTAGTTGATAATACTAGTGCGATCAGGGCTGGGTGTGACTCCCAAGTGATTTTTATGATGTAGAATCCCCTGGTAATAGTTTCAAAAACTAAGGTGGCCTCGCAAGGGATTTTTCACTAAATTCAAAAAAACAAATGGCAAGATGAGAAGCCAAAGGACATGTGAGGCTTTTCTTATGTAAATAATAGGAAAGGTTGCAACCCTTGGATATGTAAGGAGTGTAGTAATCAAGTATTGAAGAGTCACTTTTCTAAGGTTATATAATGGAGACAAAGCTCCATGAAATGTATCTAGAAAATGTATGAAAATATTCAAGCATGAATATTGAATTTTGTATGCATATTTTGAGAAATTCTATTGTAAGTATTCTTCATGTTATTGCATGAATTATTTTTGGCCATTTATATTCATATTTATCATTTTTATGAATATTATTATTATTTATATTGGTCATATTATATATTGATTGCTCTTATATTTGAGACTACTCAAAGATCTAGAATATTAGGACTAAGATAATCTAGCTTAAAATCCAATAGTGGTATCAAAGCTACTTTGATCAGTCTCTATTGAGCATCGGAGGAAGTATTCAATGTGAATTTATATTTATAGATGTGAGAAGAAAATGTAGACTTAGATTGCTACAAATTTTGAATTTTTAGATTGATAGATTGATTTATATGCTAGATTCTTTCCACTCAAAAAAATAAGTGAAGACTAGGACTTGGCTTGAAGAATTGATTGAGGGGACAAATCAAAAGTCACCCTAATTTTTTGGATTCTCTATAAAGATAGAGAACCACATATTGAGTGGATAAAATCCACCTGAGAATATTTTTAGCACTTTAAATTTTTGTCATATTTGACCCTGATAATATAGTGCACATATAAGGTTGTAGTCTCAAGAAGGCTATAGAAGATATTTAAGAACTCTTGTAAGAACCTAAGGAGTCATTGAATAAATTAGGTAAGAACCTGAGGATATATTGAAGAACTCAAAAAAAATCTAAGAATATATTGAAGAACTCAAGCTAGAACCTGAGAAAGAAAGAAAGAAGGGAGAAAAAAATAAGATAAAAGATAGAAGAACTCAAGCTTGTACCTGAGAGAAAGAGAAAGAAGTAAGAACTCAAGATTTTATTTGAGAGAAGAGAAAGAAGTAAGAAGAACTTAGGCTACACCTGAGATAAATAAAATACAGAAGATAGAAGATCTCGAGTAAAATCCAAATTAGAAGAAGAAAAGTAAAGAGTGAAAGCATAAAATCTTTCCATAGAATATTTTTT